>CM065737.1:58586308-58651308 GCA_033310375.1 Conus canariensis
GTGTGTGTGTGTGTGTGTGTGTGTGTGTGTGTGTGTGTACCCAAATATTGTCAGTCAACTATAACTGGCATTTACTGGCAGTAGTGTGGGATCCTGATCCTTCTGTCCATAGGTTCTGTGGTGTGGTGTATTCTCTGCGACACCGGTGTATTTTTCAGTTGTTAGTGTGTTTTCATCATCTGTGGTTTGGCCTTTTGTAGCTCAGTCCTATCTTTAGCAGTCTCTTTTTTTGTGGTGTATTTGGTTTTGCAATGTTTTATTTATTACCTTCTGTGGTGATGGCTTTTTATCAATCGCACTTAGTTCATGAGTGAACCAAACCACATGTGTGAAAGAAAACTGACAGAATAATTGGAAGTTACACTTAGTGTTGGTATTGTTAGTTCATCTCTGCTAAACAAGACCAATTCCCAAGAGGCTTGCAAGATGTGCAGACTGATGCTGTGGATAATGTTCAATTCCCATCTTCTTTCCCGCGTTACCTGGGCTGGAGTGCCCCCTATGATATGGGTTGCTAAACATTTTATGTATTGTCGAGCTTTATTGTGAATACAGATGTTTGTCCTGAAGTTCAAAGGATACTAACACCAGTTTTTGTGGTATTTCATTGTGATTTTAGTGTTATAGTTTTGTTTATGTTCTGAAAGTGTCTGTTTTTCAAACAAAACATTCATCATTACATATATTTTTGGTCTACTCATTACAAACAAAATCAAACTATTGTGATATCTGGCTGTAGCCAAGGATATAACAAGAAAATTTCCCAAGTATCTAAGATATATGTCAAGAATTGAAAGAGCAGTGGGCATATCAGTGAACCTACCTAAGAAAACAAAATTGTGTCCCTTGATACCTGGATTGTACTGTACCCCAGAAATGCATAAATTTATCATATAAAACAACAATTGTGGGTTGTAAATTCACTACCAAATATTTACACAGGTGTTCAGTAAACACTAAAACCACTTTTGGCTGGGTTTGTATGTTTTTTGTTTTGCTGCTGTGGGTTTTTGTATGCTTGCAAAATTTTTTTTTTTTAAGTTGAATTATAAGATTATTTATTATACTCAGAATGAACAAAATCAAATATTATTTGCAGATATTATAGCCCTGGGTATAAGAAGAAAACATGCCAAAAATCTAAGAGATATCTCCACAAATAAATGAGCACTGATCAAATTAGTGAACCTACCGCAAAAAGTCCAATTTTGCTCCGGCACACAGAAGTGCAAAACTGATACAAAATAGCGGCAGTCAAGGGGTTAAGGAGTTCCTCTCATCAACGTCTGGTGGTCGTAAAGAAGAAACAGTTCTGTGCCGGCTGCACACCGGCCATTCGTATTTTACCCATTCATACCTTTTAAAGAGTGAAGAAGCTCCGTGGTGCGTTCCATGTCATGTGCCACTCACAATGAAACATATTCTTTTAGAGTGTTGGGACTTGCACGATGTGAGACACAAACATTTTACAGCAGAGTCCATGAAAATCCTGTTCAGGGATGTCCCGCCTGACGTGATCTTTGAGTTTTTGAGAGAGATTAACATTTTTCATCTGATTTAAGATTTTACGGAAGAAAGATTTTTAACGAAGTTTCTGGTGTGTTTCTAGAAGATTTCATTGAAAGAGATGTGTGTAAGTTTTTTTGTTTTTTTTTGTAATTTTTTTTAAAATGACTTGTGAGTTGATTTTAACATGGTGACAGCCTGGTGTGGCCCTTTGCGGCCGGCTGGGCTATAAGCAACATTATCTTATCTTATCTTATCCCATCCGAACCTTACTGTCATTTGTGTCATTATAATACATTAGCGAAGTAAACAACACTGTTTTGCATCATAACGCCATGAACCAGCTAAACCACCTCCTTTTCCGATCGCTCATCAACATATTTTTTTCCTGTTTCTATTCATACTTTCTAAAAACAATTTCCTCCTATCACCCTATGAAGTCACAAGATATACCCAAAAATAACAAATACTCTTTTTTTTCTAAAAACCTTTACTAGGCGCTGAGAAAGTTACAGTGGCCTATAGGAGGGGAGGATGATTTCCGACAGCGATTTAAAACTTGCTAACAATGAAATACAAGACTGCCACAGAAACTGTTCAGGAGTCCCTCTTCGGCCACTGGGAACTTGTACTGCCGGAACTGCTGTAGAGACTGCCCGATCGTTTCAGCTCACCTGACTTATACAGAGCACAGGTGAGCAGCAGTCAGGTAAACTAACCAGCCGGTTTCTGGATGAGCCTGTTCCGGCCAATGCGGTTGTAAAAATTTGTGACCGGACAAAAAACGGTCTGTCACAACGACCTACATGGTAACGATCACTTTCCTGTGTTGCTCCGGTATACAAATGCAGAGTGAGTCCATAGCAGAATACCTCAATTTTAACAAAGTGGATTGGGACCTATTTGCAACTAAATTTCTTAATGATCTGGAAAAGGACAAGATCCTGCCAAGGAAAGATCCGGCAGGAAGTCTTTCAGATTTTATACTAAATTGTGCTAAGTCAACATTCCTACATTTTCCAAGGAGCCCCAAATGCCCAAAGTTCCTTGGTTCAATTCTGAATGTAAGAGAATGAGCAAAGCCCGCAAAAGAGCTCAACATTGGGTCTTCCGCAGACCACCGGTGACCAATGTCTGAGCACATCAGAAATTGAGAGCAAACTCCAAACATAGTTATAAAACCAATAAACATTTGTCTTGGAAACAATTTTGCTCTGGTCTTACATCTAGAACATCAAAGAAAAAAGTGTGCAAAATTATCAAGAAAATTAAAGGGAAGAACACCTGCCCTACTGTGAACCATCTGAAGTTTTCTGACTCTTTAGCAACAGATAAAAAAAGAAAGCTGTTGCCAGTCTGCTTGCTTTAACTATTGAAACGAATTCCTCTTCTAACAAATCAGCCTGTTTTGTCAAAAACTAAGCCCTCAAGGAAAAATTACCAAGCAATTTCTCATTGGATATTTTGGAAGAATACAATCTTCCTTTCGCTTTAAATGAATTGAAATCTGCCTTACTTTCTTGCAACGATTCCTCTCCTGGTATAGATGAAATCCATTATAAACTTTTGAAATATCTTCCGCAAAAAGATCTGAACATCCTGCTACAAGTGTACAATCAAGTATGGACTACTGGGTTCTTACCATCTTCTTGGCAAAAAGCCCTCATCATACCTATTCCTAAACCTGGAAAAGACCTTTCAAACCCATCTAATTACCATCTGATAGCTTTGACCAGCTGTATCTACAAACTGATAGAAAAAATGGTCAATGCTAGACTCATGTGGAAACTCGAAACCGACGGCCTTCTGGTGAAAGAACTGTGTTGACATGCCAATAACTCTGGCGAAAGAACCGTGTTGACATGCCAATAACAACATCACGCACACATACATGCACACAGATCCTCTCACACACACATATATACACATACACACACCCACACACACACACACACACACACACACACACACACACACACACACACACACACACACCAAACAAACAACTGAATAAGTGACGATCATTTGATAACAACAGTGCTATAGGATGATAATCATTGTTGTAACTGGAGTAATGCAGTGGCACTGGTACAGTAATGCCTGTATAAAGGAAACGGTCAATGACTGAAGGATGATGATCATAGTCATAACTGAGATTAAAGGTACTGTGGGATGCTCATCATTGTCACAGGTGAAATGATGTGGTGGCATGAATATGATAATGCCGGTTCAGGCAATGTTGAGGTGTACATGTGTGTCAATGCCTCCAGGATTCCTGCCTGAGTGAATGAAGAAGAAGATCATCCTGTAACTTCTCTTCTCATTCATCATTTCTGTCTCTTCTCAACCAACACGATCATGTTAATGCCAACACATTATTTTACCTGCTACAATGAACACCATCCCATAGTGTTGTTTACTTTTTCAATAACACTATTTGCATGAATCCCCCCCCACCCCCCCCACCCCCACACGTATGTATGTGTGGGTGGAGAAATATGAGCTCTCCTCTCTCTCTCTCTCTCTCCCCCTCCCCCATTGCCCTCTTCTCCCCCCTCTCCCCCCCCCCCCCCCAATGAAACCGTATCACCCATTCATCATTTCCATTCCCTTCCAATCATTATTAGTATTACCCACACCCCCAGATACAACTACCCACACATAAATACTGTCATCACACTCACCACCCATTAAAGTCGTTTATTTTTTTTATTTATTATTTATTCATTTATTTATTATCTGTTATATATATATATATTTTTTTTTTTATTTAATTTTTTTAATTTGTTTATTTTCATTATAGTTATTATTATTTTTTGCTCCACTAAGCACTATTATCAATCCACCATAATCACTTCCGTCACTAACATATACCATTCTACAAAACAAGCTACAAACGCCATTGTTTCACTCCCCTCCCCCTCCCCCTCGCTGTTTCCTCTCCAATGATCCCCTCCTGGGTGGCCTTGTTTCCGTCTGGCACCCATTTTGATCATGCACTGAATATGAGAAGATAAGCAGGTTTCTCGTTCTTCGTTTCACTGTCCTGAATGTTTGTTTTTGCCTGAAGAAGACTCAAGAGGTCGAAATGCATTGTGTCTTCTCCTGTACTTTGTTTGTCTATGTCCTTGGCGGTAACTAACCCCTCTCTTTCTAAATTTTGAAATATTAGATTATATTTCTATATATGTGATGATACCATTCCAGAGTATAGAATGGGGCAGAAAGAAAAAAAAAGCAAGAAAGAAAGAAGCTTAACAGCCCTGAAAAAGGAACACAAGTGAAAAGGGAACAATGCAGGAATGTGTGTCATCCAGTACATTGACTGACTGAGTGCTAGTAATTAGTTCATCTCCCGTAAAATTGGAATCAAATCTTCATTCCATTATGAACGAGGGACTTATGAATCTGAACATGCTGGTTTCCAGGCCCGGTCCTTCGTCCAAAGGGAAACGTAAGTCCACAGAACCTAGTGAGCAACCAGCGGTAAAGTGTCCTCGGAAGACTACACCAGCTGCCACCCATTCTCCTGCTGGCCACACCGCTCCCACTCAGACTGCTCCTGGCAAAACTGCTCCTGGCAAAACTGCTGCTGGCAAAACTGCTCCTGGCAAAACTGCTCCTGACCAAACTGCTCCCACCCTAACTGCTCCTGACCAAACTGCTCCCACCCTAACTGCTTCTGACCAAACTGCTCCCACCCTAACTGCTTCTGACCAAACTGCTCCCACCCTAACTGCTCCTGACCAAACTGCTCCCACCCTAACTGCTCCTGACCAAACTGCTCCCACCCTAACTGCTCCTGACCAAACTGCTCCCACCCTAACTGCTTCTGACCAAACTGCTCCCACCCTAACTGCTTCTGACCAAACTGCTCCCACCCTAACTGCTCCTGACCAAACTGCTCCCACCCTAACTGCTCCTGACCAAACTGCTCCCACCCTAACTGCTTCTGACCAAACTGCTCCCACCCTAACTGCTTCTGACCAAACTGCTCCCACCCTAACTGCTCCTGACCAAACTGCTCCCACCCTAACTGCTTCTGACCAAACTGCTCCCACCCTAACTGCTTCTGGCAAAACTGCTGCTGGCAAAACTCCATGGCAAGACTGCTCCTGGCAAAACTGCTCCTGACAAGACTGCTGTCATCCAAACTGCTTCTGGCCAAACTGCTTCCACCAGCACAAGCACAAGCAGGAAAACCACAAAAAGCTCAAAGTATTCAAACCCATCAGTCTGGGTAAACCTGAACATCCCAGATATGCTTCGAACCCCTACAGGTACCAGGAAATGCAGTTCCAATGGAGTATTGCAGACCATGGAACCGGTCCAGTCTTCTAGCAGAAACCAGCTGCTTTTGAATGCAGCCACCAGTCAGCAAAGTGATGGACAACACCCAGAGCTGATGCACAGAGAGAGCATTTCATGAGGTTTAGGCAAAATGTTCATGTGCTCCTTACTGACATGGAGGGTCCCGAGAAAATCGGAGACATGGATCATGTGGAAGAGTCTCTCCGAGAGGTGTTGAAATCTCGTGGGCCTTCAAGTAGAATGTCCATTTCTAGATTGTATTCTGTTGAGTAAGGATTGTATTCTGTTGAGTAAGGATTTCTGTCAAATGAGGAAACAGAAGCAATGAGTAGAAGAGGAACCACTTGATTATCAGCCAGTTTGTTTAAAAACAATGATGTGATTGTTTCCAAATTAATTTGACTTACTTAATATGGCATTGAATATTTTGTGAAAGGAAGTTAGATATAGTGTCAAATTCTTTTTTTAACTTCAAATGTATCTACTTTGGGGTGTGTTTTTTCTGTTAGTGTGAGTATTGTAAAGGTTTCAGATTTTCAACAGAGCCTCATCAGTACCGATAATTTGTTGTCGCTGGCAAGTTGGTAATGAATGAATGAATTATTTGTTTCACACCTCATGATGATTTTTACTGTAAGGTAGTGGGAAGTATAGTAAACAATTGTAAAGTTGGAGAAACATAAAGAGAGAATATGGAAGTTTTTTGAGTGCATAGCATTAACATAATCATTTGTGCATAAAAACAAGTACACTTACATCTGTACATGCAGAGCCTTAACTCTTTTCTACTAACTGATTTTCCTTTTTCTTGTTTTCTCTCTTTTTTCCTGTCTTGTCTTTCAAACCATTTCAGAGGCTTTCAAAGGTGGTTTTTTTTGTAACACTTCTAGGCCTTTATAGCCAAGTTGCTGACTGGCCGTAGCACTATATAGTAGGAGTGGATGCCCCTCGTAGGGTCTCCCATGTCAGAAAGGTTAAAGGTGAGGGCCCTGACAAGCAGTAACCCGCCGTTTTCCTGTTCTGTCTTCTGCCTTTCTTAATGGATCTTTTCTCTCGTCATCTCCCTTCCAAGTCTTCTTTTCCACGTTCTTTTTTCTCTGATACTTGAGTCGCTGCTGTAAGCAGCAGGGAAGCCCAAGCTACAGCAACCTGGTGATGGGCTGAGTGGCTGATCCCAATTCAGTCGTGAAGGTGCTTTGTCTGGTGTTCATGCGGGCCGGTACCAGGCAGATGGAGCCATGCAATGGCCATCCATTCTCCCTTCCTCAGCATGGCAGTTCTCCTGGGGTGACTGCTTATTTCTGCCAGTAGTTAAAAACCTTCATGGTGGTGGCTCATCATCTTCATCATCCTCATTCTCATCAATCAGCATAAAAAAAAGTGTCAAATTCTGTGGCCCTTCATGCCCAGCTCTCATGGTGACCTCAGTTTCGATGTCCTCTCCATATCTGTGGCCTTGATTTGATTCCATCTGGGTCTCCGGTATCGGCGAGTCCATGGGGGCTGCAGTTGGACGGACGTGGTGACACCCTCCGGAGGGAGAGCTCACTCACACTGGCTCCACGACTAAGTAATTATTGTTGTCAGCAGGGGGCTTATTAGGTGGTGTCCTGCATATGTTGGATCAGAACAGGCACCACTGAACACCACCGAAGTGACTCGACAACAGTGCAGTGTCTCCTTCGGTTGGTTGCCTCTTGACATTGACTGCTCCCTGTGAATTGCTGGTGTCAAGGCTGCGGCGGGCTGGACCGGGCTGTGGCTGTGAACAGGGGTGGGGTGGGGGTCGGAATGAGAGGTGTGGGTGCACTGCCAAAGAGGTGGCATGGAAGATGGGACAAAAAGGGGGGAAAAGTGCTTTAACTGCAGCCTTTTAGGAATGCTAATGTATTGCCAATCTTAGTCTGGTGACCCTCATGATCTCTCAAATTTTAGATCTATGTGGAACAATTTCATTGTGGGGAAAAACAAACCCAGACTAACAATTCCTCCATCATTACATTAATGACTTGGCAAAGATGCGAAGCAGAAAAAACAAAGTAGGGGGAGGGGGAGGGGGGCGGGGGATTGGGGAAAATGTATGGAATCCTTCACTAGCAGTTTCCTGGGACCCATCTTGAAGACGGAACCATCTGTATTGCCTGCTACGAGACCTTTCGTCTGCTGGATCTATACAAATCTGTATCATTGCTCCCTCAAATTATAGGCCTATATGATTTTCATCTACAATGTCTACATTCTTAGAAAAAAAACATCTTTTAAACACTGTCTCCAGACATCTTTTAAACACTGTCTCCAGACACATTCCATAATATTCAGTTTGTTTCATTTTAATCAAAGCTGACCCAGGGAGAAGCATTTCTGCCACACTGTGCTTACTAACCTAATGGAACTGTGGCATTCAAATACCGGTGATGATTTATTGACGGGACCCAGGGAGAAGCATCTCTGCCACACTGTGCTTACTAACCTAATGGAACTGTGGCATTCAAATACCGGTGATGATTTATTGACGGGACCCAGGGAGAAGCATCTCTGCCACACTGTGCTTACTAACCTAATGGAACTGTGGCATTCAAATACCGGTGATGATTTATTGACGGGACCCAGGGAGAAGCATTTCTGCCACACTGTGCTTACTAACCTAATGGAACTGTGGCATTCAAATACCAGTGATGATTTATTGACGGGACCCAGGGAGAAGCATTTCTGCCACACTGTGCTTACTAACCTAATGGAACTGTGGCATTCAAATACCAGTGATGATTTATTGACGGGACCCAGGGAGAAGCATTTCTGCCACACTGTGCTTACTAACCTAATGGAACTGTGGCATTCAAATACCAGTGATGATTTATTGACGGGACCCAGGGAGAAGCATTTCTGCCACACTGTGCTTACTAACCTAATGGAACTGTGGCATTCAAATACCGGTGATGATTTATTGACGGGACCCAGGGAGAAGCATTTCTGCCACACTGTGCTTACTAACCTAATGGAACTGTGGCATTCAAATACCGGTGATGATTTATTGACGGGACCCAGGGAGAAGCATTTCTGCCACACTGTGCTTACTAACCTAATGGAACTGTGGCATTCAAATACCGGTGATGATTTATTGACGGGACCCAGGGAGAAGCATTTCTGCCACACTGTGCTTACTAACCTAATGGAACTGTGGCATTCAAATACCGGTGATGATTTATTGACGGGACCCAGGGAGAAGCATTTCTGCCACACTGTGCTTACTAACCTAATGGAACTGTGGCATTCAAATACCGGTGATGATTTATTGACGGGACCCAGGGAGAAGCATTTCTGCCACACTGTGCTTACTAACCTAATGGAACTGTGGCATTCAAATACCGGTGATGATTTATTGACGGGACCCAGGGAGAAGCATTTCTGCCACACTGTGCTTACTAACCTAATGGAACTGTGGCATTCAAATACCAGTGATGATTTATTTACGGGACCCAGGGAGAAGCATTTCTGCCACACTGTGCTTACTAACCTAATGGAACTGTGGCATTCAAATACCAGTGATGATTTATTTACGGGACCCAGGGAGAAGCATTTCTGCCACACTGTGCTTACTAACCTAATGGAACTGTGGCATTCAAATACCAGTGATGATTTATTGACTGGTGCTGTTTTTGTGGACTCAGCTGAAGCCTTTGAGAAAGCTCTGTTTGTACAGTTGAACCACCGGATGGTTCAAACTCATGTCTTCATTTCTCATTAAAGATGACAGGTAGATTATCTTGACCCGGTAACATTCTGTTTCATGCTTCTGAAATGTGGATATCCACACATACCAGTCTTAGCTATGATGTTATTTTCAGTTTGCATTTGTGATTTCCCCCTGCTTGTATCTTCTGCTTACTACTTTTCTTGCTGAAGACAGTTTTCCACCGAAAAAAGCGGGATTGTAAATGCGGTGTGCACTGACAAAGTCATTGTGACAAACTTGTTAACTGGACTGATAAAACCATATGGCTCTTATCCTCCCAAATCGGAATCCATGTTGATTACAAAACAAAAGCATCCAATTGTCAAAACCACAGTAACTTAACTCCTGTGTACCAGATAAGGTCCTCAATAAAACTGAATCATACAAATCTGTTGGTATGATAGTTAATAATGATCTTCATTGGTCAGATCATGTTTCTCATTTGTATAAGAGGCTATCCAAAAGAATATTTCAATCAAACAGAATGAAAAACTTCCTCCATCAATATACATGAAATTGTTTTTTTTTCCTTATGTACATACAACCAGATATAGGTTATGCTGTAGAGTGTTCAGATTTAGCCAGTAAGAACTGCTGAAAGCTGGTGGAAAGTATACATTGGCATCATCATAAATTCATATTCTTTAAATGTTTTGTGGCAGCTAATCATCGCAGAGAATTGAACGGTCTCCTTTAATGTAAGATGGCATTTCACTAAAGCTAGATTTATGTACAAAATTATGAATGACCTCAAACCATCTTATCATTGTAAGAAACTCACAGTAATTGATGTCCAGAATAAAGGCAGCCTTATTCATACTGTGACCAAGGACTGGTTTCTTCATGTTATATCTTACGTATCCAGGAAATAAACCATGGAATGAAACCCTGATCATCAAAAAAATGAAAGCAGTTCAGTTTTATCATTTTTCAAAAAAGGTATTGGACGGACGGGATGGGATCTCTCTCTCTCTCTCTCTCCTCTCTCTCTCTCTCTCTCTCTCTCTCTCTCTCTCTCTCTCTCTCATGGGTGTAGAAACTAGGAGTTAAAGGGGGAGAAGTGCAGGTCACTTGGAAATGATACTTATGTATGTATTACAAATGTTGAGTATGCATACATCTGTGTAACTGTACATTGATATATGTGTTCATGTGATTAATAAGATTTTTCATGTAACTCTCTGTTCTCTTCCTATGTATGTTTTTACCCATGATATGTAACTCTCTGTTCTCTTCCTATGTATGTTTTTACCCATGATATGTAACTCTCTGTTCTCTTCCTATGTATGTTTTTACCCATGATATGTAACTCTCTGTTCTCTTCCTATGTATGTTTTTACCCATAATAATTGCTGGCTTCATTTATAATGTCTTCCTTTTTTTCTTTTCAATTTCATTCCTTCTTTATGAGGGAATCATGAAAAACTTTCACCTTGTTGACCCTCAAAAAAAAAACCCAACTGTCTCACCCCTTTTTCCTTCTCTGTCTCTCTTCATACCCGCACCCTCCTTCCCTTCATTTCCTCCCATTTTGGTCCTCTGATCATGACCTCTTTCAGTCCCCCAGGGTTCCACATCTCCTGTTCACAACAATGACATGTCGTTTTAGCCCCAAACATAAGGCAGCAGACGTAGCTTCATTCTACTGCTTTGCCCCCATGCTGAATACTATAGTCACTTCATTCACATCCACTAAGGAATCAACAATCGGTTCCTCATTGTCCACCTTTATGATAATGAAATGGCTTTTATAGCCTTCTACATGATTTTACGTTTTAACATGATCTCAGTTATAAATGCTTATTCCCTTCATTGTAATCATCTTGAGCTAGTGGTTTATGTGAGTGCGTGGGCACTTGCAACAGTGTATAACTGCATGCATAGCTTCAAGTGGGTTTGTGTGTGTATGCCGCACCAGCTTAGCATAGTGTTCTTTTCTGATGTAGTACATGGATTTGTTTCCTGCGTCTGGCAGTTCAAGCTGCTGTATATGTCATGAAATTGTTCACGTCCTGTGTGTATGGCAGTTCAAGCTGCTGTATATGTCATGAAATTGTTCACGTCCTGTGTGTATGGCAGTTCAAGCTGCTGTATATGTCATAAGGTTGTTCACGTCCTGTGTGTATGGCAGGTTAAGCTGCTGTATATGTCATAAGGTTGTTCACGTCCTGTGTGTATGGCAGTTTAAGCTGATGTATATGTCATAAGGTTGTTCACGTCCTGTGTGTATGGCAGTTCAAGCTGCTGTATATGTCATAAGGTTGTTCACGTCCTGTGTGTATGGCAGTTTAAGCTGATGTATATGTCATGAAGTTGTTCACGTCCTGTGTGTATGGCAGTTCAAGCTGCTGTATATGTCATAAGGTTGTTCACGTCCTGTGTGTATGGCAGTTCAAGCTGCTGTATATGTCATATGGTTGTTCACATCCTGTGTGTATGGCAGTTCAAGCTGCTGTATATGTCATAAGGTTGTTCACGTCCTGTGTGTATGGCAGTTCAAGCTGTTGTATATGTCATAAGGTTGTTCATGTCCTGTGTGTATGGCAGTTTAAGCTGCTGTGTATGTCATAAGGTTGTTCATGTCCTGTGTGTAATGCAACTGAAGCTGCCGTATATGTCTTGAAGTTGTTCACGTCCTGTGTGTATGGCAGTTCAAGCTGCTGTATATGTCATGAAGTTGTTCACGTCCTGTGTATTTGGCAGTTTAAGCTGATGTATATGTCATAAGGTTGTTCACGTCCTGTGTGTATGGCAGGTTAAGCTGATGTATATGTCATAAGGTTGTTCACGTCCTGTGTGTATGGCAGTTTAAGCTGCTATATATGTCATAAGGTTGTTCACGTCCTGTGTGTATGGCAGTTTAAGCTGCTGTATATGTCATGAAATTGTTCACGTCCTGTGTGTATGGCAGGTTAAGCTGCTGTATATGTCATGAAATTGTTCACATCCTGTGTGTATGGCAGGTTAAGCTACTGTATATGTCATAAGGTTGTTCACGTCCTGTGTGTATGGCAGTTTAAGCTGATGTATATGTCATGAAGTTGTTCACGTCCTGTGTGTATGGCAGTTTAAGCTGATGTATATGTCATAAGGTTGTTCACGTCCTGTGTGTATGGCAATTCAAGCTGCTGTATATGTCATAAGGTTGTTCACGTCCTGTGTGTATGGCAGTTTAAGCTGCTGTATATGTCATGAAATTGTTCACGTCCTGTGTGTATGCCAAGAATGCCACAAGAGAGAAATTGTCCAACATTTATATCCCCTGCTCAGATCTGAAACCCAAAATTAACATTTATGTGAGAGACCTCTGGCAGGAGGATTGGAATACACAGACGGATAACAAACTCTTTCAGATCCGTCCAAACCTTAACGAGTTCCTCCCATCTACGTCTGGTGGTCATAAAGAAGAAACAGTTCTGTGCTGGCTGCACACCAGCCATTCGTATTTTACCCATTCCTACCTTTTAAAGAGTAAAGAAGCTCCATGGTGCATTCCATGTCATGTGCCACTCACAATGAAACATATTCTTTTAGAGTGTTGGGACTTGCACGATGTGAGACACAAACATTTTACAGCAGAGTCCATGAAAATCCTGTTCAGGGATGTCCCGCCTGACGTGATCTTTGAGTTTTTGAGATAGATTAACATTTTTCATCTGATTTAAGATTTTTGGAAGAAAAATTTTTAACAAAGTTTCTGGTGCATTTCTAAAAGATGTCATTTAAAGAGATGTGTGAAAGTTTGTTTGTTTTTGTTTTTGTTTGTTTGTTTTTTTTTTAAATGACGTGAGTTGATTTTAACGTGGTGACAGCCCTGATGTGGCCCTTCGCGGTCGGCTGGGCTATAAGCAACATTATCTTATCTTGTCTTCCCACCCCACACCTTCTTCCCCACCCCCATCCCCCTCACCCCTTCTCTTCATTCTCATCTCCTCTCTGATCTCTGCAGGTAGTCCCTTTCCTGTTTATTGTTTTTTCTGTGACTGTATTTATATATGGCATTTTTATTTTCAGCCTATCATATTTTTGTATGCATTTGATTTGTTCGTTGTAGGATGGGTTTGGTCATTTGCTTGTTATTTCTCTCAATCATCTTTCCCCTGCCCTCCTTACCCCTTCCATGCCATTTTTTTTTTCAACATGACTTCCCACCAACTTGTTTCTTCACTGGTTCCCTCAGACTGCCCAGCAGTCTACTCCATCTGCTGCTGGGCAGATTAAAAAGCCAGCCCTCCCGCCTCGAACTCCTGTGTGCAGTGCCCGTGCGGGCAAGGGGTTCAACCGAGTGTGGAAATGGTGGAGATGAGAAAGAAACCTCCACCACCTCCAAAATCCAGGCCTTCTTCACCTGTGGCCAAGTCTGCCAGCAGGTCTGAGGACCCAAATAGTCCAGTCCAACTGTCTAATAGATTCGCTCCATTGGATGCAGACGATGACTCTGAGATGACCTGATCTCTCTCCCATTCGTCCTCTGCAACATGGACAGTAAAATAATCCATTGGAATATCCGTGGCCTAAATTCAAACTTTGAGGAGCTGCAGCTTCTGTGTCGAACTATAAAACCTTCCGTCGTGGCTCTTCAGGAAACTAAAATTCAAAGCCAGAAGACCTTCACTCTTTCTGGCTTTAATATTCTTTCCAAACCTGCATAACCATCCACATTAGGACTGTCTGGCGATGTTGCCCTTCTTATACATAAAACTTTGCTGTTTAGTCTTATCGCTCTGACTACCCCCCTTCAGGCTGTCGCTGCGAGAGTCACTCTTCACAAGACTGTTACAATTTGCTTACTCTATCTGCCACCTTCTGTCCCGGTTTGTCGTCAGGACCTTGTCAGTCTGATCGGAGAACTTCCTCGACCTTTTTTGCTGTTGGGTGACTTTAATGGACACAATCCTCTTTGGGGTAGTGTCAGTTCGTCATCCAGAGGTCTGCTTCTTGAGGATGTCCTTTCAGACTTTGATTTGTGTTGTCTGAACGATGGAGCTCCAACTTACCTCCACTCTTCCACAGGTTCACTTTCGTGTTTAGATTTGTCAATTTGTGACCCCTCGCTGGTCCTGGATTATGAGTGGTCTGTCCATGACAATTTGCACAGAAGTGACCATTTCCCTGTTCTTTTACAACCCGCATTAACTGAAACTGCCTCTGTCTCACAACATCTTAATTATAAGAAGGCAAACTGTGATCTTTTTGCAACCAATATTTCAAAAGAATTCCAGGAAATTGATTTTCTTCAGAGTCCAGACCCAGCAGAATCTCTGACCATTACTGTGGTAAACTGTGCTAAAACCTGTATTCCAATGTCTTCCGACAAACTCCAGCTGCCCAAAACACCCTGGTTTAATTCTGACTGCCAACACATCTCAAGGGTACGCAAACGGGCTCAGCGTCGGGTATACCAACGACCTTCAGGTCCCAACGCTCGAGCCCATCAGAAACTCCGTGCCAAATCGAGACACACTTTCAAAATGAGTAAACGTCAGTCTTGGAGAAACTTTTGCTCCGGGCTGACATCTAAAACTTCAAAGAAAAAAGTCTGGAACATCATCAGAAAAATCAAAGGGAAGAACACCAACCCCTCCATTCATCACCTGAAACTTGCTGATGCTCTGATTACTGACAAACAAGCTGTTGCCAATCTGTTGGCCTCCACCATCCAACAGAACTCCTCATCTTCAAATAAATCTGCAGCATTTTTAAGAAACAAAGAAATCAGAGAGAAATCTTCATACAATTTCACATCAGACATCTCTGAAGCCTACAGTCTCCCTTTTTCAATCAATGAACTGAAAACAGCTTTACAAACCTGCACTGATTCTGCCCCTGGTCTGGATGATATTCATTATCAGGTTTTGAAACATTTTCCAGGAAGCTGTCTCCGGACCCTTCTTAAAGTATACAACCATATCTGGACCACAGGGTCCTTTCCGCCCTCCTGGCAGAAAGCCCTGATCATTCCAATTCCAAAGCCTGGAAAGGACCTTACCAACCCTTCCAACTATCGTCCAATAGCTCTGACTAGCTGCCTCTGTAAGTTGATGGAAAAGATGGTCAACTCCCGTCTGATGTGGAAGCTGGAAACCGATGGCCTTTTGGCCAGTGAACAGTGCGGTTTCCGGAAGTACCACTCGACAGTTGACCATTTAATCCGTCTGGAAACCACTATCCGCAACGCCTTTGTCAATAAGCAGCATGTGGTCGCTATCTTTTTCGACCTAGAAAAAGCGTATGACACCACGTGGAAATCAGGAATCCTTATGGACCTGCACAGACTTGGTTTTCGTGGTCCCCTGCCTCTGTTTATCCAAAACTTTCTGGCTGATCGACAGTTCCAGGTGCGTGTTGGCACCACACTCTGACATCCATGGGCAGGAGTTGGGTGTACCTCAGGGGAGCATCCTTTCTCCTGCCCTTTTCAGCATTAAAATCAGCGACACTGTCAAATCGGTAAGCCAGGGCTCTGAGTCCTCTCTGTTGGTTGACAATTTTGCGCTGTATGCAGTTGGAGCTTCTTACGCCAGCGTACAGCGTCGACTTCAACTTTGTGTCAACCTTGTGAAAACCTTGTTCAGAGACGTTCCGCCAGACGCGATCTTTGAGTTCTTGAAAGAGATTAACATTTTTCATCAGATCTGAGATTTTACAGTGGAAAGATTTTTAACAAACTTTCGGATGGGTTTTTCGATGTATTTTAAAGAATTGTGTGAATTAATGACTTGTGAGTTGATTTTAACGTGGTGACAGCCCTGATGTGGCCCTTTGCGGTCGGCTGGGCTATAAGCAACATTATCTTATCTTGCTGCTTTTCGTAAAGTCTACCAGCTCTCTGGCATACAAGGCATTGTATGCTGACCTCTGTTCAAAATTCCCATCTTGTCAGAAATTTTCACTGACGGTACCAAGTCTGAGGATGGAGTGGCCTGTGCAGCCTATTGCCCTGGTGCTCCTTCTCAGATACTGTTAGAACATATACCTCCAGATGCTTCTGTCTATTCTGCTGAACTTACTGCTCTGGTTCTGGCGCTGAGGATAATCTCACAATCTACGAAGAGGGACTTTCTGGTTCTGTCGGATTCGCTGTCAGCTTTGGAGGCCATAGCTGGCCGCAACCTTCAGCATCCAGAACTTTTACACTTCTTTGAACTTTTTACCAAGTTGAAAGCGGATGGTTACAACATTATTCTGGCTTGGGTTCCTGGTCATGTTGGCATCGGAGGGAACGAAATGGTTGATCGTTTAGCCAAGAATGCCACAAGAGAGAAATTGTCCAACATTTATATCCCCTGCTCAGATCTGAAACCCAAAATTAACGATTATGTGAGAGACCTCTGGCAGGAGGATTGGAATACACAGACGGATAACAAACTCTTTCAGATCCGTCCAAACCTTAAGGAGTTCCTCTCATCTACGTCTGGTGGTCGTAAAGAAGAAACAGTTCTGTGCCGGCTGCACACCGGCCATTCGTATTTGACCCATTCCTACCTTTTAAAGAATGAAGAAGCTCCGTGGTGCATTCCATGTCATGTGCCACTCACAATGAAACATATTCTTTTAGAGTGTTGTGACTTGCACGATGTGAGACACAAACATTTTACAGCAGAGTCCATGAAAATCCTGTTCAGAGATGTCCCGCCTGATTGATCTTTGAGTTTTTGAGAGAGATTAACATTTTTCATCTGATTTAAGATTTTACGGAAGAAAAATTTTTAACAAAGTTTCAGGTGCGTTTCTAGAAGATGTCATTTAAAGTGATGTGTGAAAGTTTTTTTTTTTTTTTTTTTTTTTTTAATGACTTGAGTTGATTTTAACGTGGTGACAGCCCTGATGTGGCCCTTTGCGGTCGGCTGGGCTATAAGCAACATTATCTTATCTTATCTTCACTGGTTTTTTGCCAGATTGTAGTTTAATTCTCATTCTGCATTTGTATGCCACTTTTTATTATCAGGATACCACATTTAGTGCGTTTGTACGTCATACATAGAATGAAACTGTTAAACACGTCTCAATAGATTGAGAGCAGAAAGATGCAAAAAACCGTTTGCCGTTAAGTCACATATCGTCAATGTCCATTTTGAGTGGTTGATGCAAGGAAACTCCACCAAACTCGGCAGTATATTGTGTCCTCCTCAGTAGAATACAACAGACTGCATTTTGACAGAACTTTCACTTTGCATGTGTCATTGGTATTGAATGAAATTATTTCAAGGGAATGCATTCTTACTTGCACACACTTGTTGGTGCGTGCGCGCGCACACACACATACATGCACACATACACATACTGGAAAAGCAAGCATTTTCATTTCCCTGAAATGATGGGTATCATCATCAGATAAAGGCACCATCACCAAATCACCATCTATCACTACATTTTAAGAACGAAATAGAAAGAAAGTACATTTAAGAGTAATCCTTCAAAACATCTTGGCTGAAGGAATTTGCTTGATTAGAAAAAAAAAATACATGACTGGTTGATGTACTAGTCAGCTGCTGATGTCCAAAAGAGGTAAACACTTTCATCACGAGGACATCAGACTTGAAACATCTGGCAGTGGGTATTGTTTGATTTTTATGTTTGGCTTATAGTCCCAACCTCACTCTGTGTATGTGGGGATCAGTGCTAAGGTCACTTTTAGTTTCCTGAAGGAGGTGTCATTCTGTGCGCACTGGTCCATATATGCTATACCACATCTGCTAAGCAGTGAGGCCTTAGGATTTACTGGATGGATAAATAAATAAGACGAATGCATTACATTTTGAGACAGGTATCTTTTGGACACGGCTGGCCATACACCTGACTTAAGGCATAAGCCCAATGCACTGGTGCAGACCTTTGGGAGAGTGCTTAGCAAATTTCTGTGTTAAAATTGTGTTGAGTATGGGAGGAAGGACGGGTGGGAGTGGGCAGAAAGCCAGCCCATCTGCCAGCCCCTGGTGAATAAAGCCTAAATTTGGAATGAGCCTCTCAAAATAGATAAGAGTTTATCTCATTCCCAAAATGTTATTAAAACATAAAAAGGAAGTTTGATACCTTTGAAGAAGCACTTTCGAAACACTAACGTTAAAAAACTGAAAGGACCAACAGACAACAAACTGATTATCATAATGTTCGTATATACAATGAGCCTACAGCCATCAAACATATTCAAAACACAAATGCATCTTTATTGGGGAAAAATTCGACAATGGCAAGTTGTTGGTTCAATCAGAGAGAGAAAATGCCCAAACATGGTTAAGAAATAGTGTGCCTATGATAAAGACACTGTGTTACAAACACGGCAGTTGGGCTTCATTTGTAATTATCATTGATTGATTCACATCTACATGTCTTGGGCTTGATGTGATGTATATTTTATCAAATGACACATACACAAATTGCATAATGATTTTGATCCATATAGTGAGAAAAGGTAACTATTTGCAATGGAGAGACAAGTGAAATATATCCAAAAATGACCAACTTATTGTTCGAGAAGAACTAATAAAACATTTCTAACTGACTACGATACAGCCACCTGGCTTGTCCTGCCGGTAACAACACATCTTGTTCCTCCCGTTCTTTTCCACGGCGACGCTGTTGCCAAGTAGCAGTAATAATCTCCCTTGTCCTCGTGTGTGCAGTCTTTACTTTACTAACAATAATAATCTCCCTTGTCCTCGCGTGTGCAGTCTTTACTTTACATGGTCACTTCTGGTAATACAACGTCGGAAGTCTATCGATCAACACATGTGCCAATAGCCTATTGTTATCAACAGGTGTTACCTTCCTTGATTTTTATTTGGAATAGGTTTATTGAGAAATGAATACCCTGCAAAGATCTTTCGGGGAATACATGGTTCCCGAAAAAGAACAGTCTGGGAAACGCTGATCTACATTGTAGCCATGTACTTCAGAATTTTTTCCTTGCACTGTTGCTTCTTTTTACACCTGTTTTTTTTTTTTTTTTTTTTATCCCATGTACTTTTTTCTTTTCATGTCTGAATGCAGAGTTTTCTTCTTCACCTAAGCAAACCTACTCATGTATGTATTATTGTATGATTTACAATTTCTTTCATTGATGCAGGGTTTTGTGCTTTATTTTTGTTCTCTATTCTTCGCTGTTTTTACAAGCCTTTCGCCTTCTCCCCTCCCCTCTCCAATCTGCCTCTTCCCAGTGTTTTTTTCCCTTTGTGATCTGTTGCCCATACTCAACAACTGATTTTTTTGTGCATTCACGCAGTTAGAGAGCTTTACTTTGTGCACAGATTGGTTATACTTTGACTTTTCTCTTATTGTATTATGTATTAGCATGTTTTTATGTATCACACTCAACATCTTAGTTGCTTTTCCTTGAGGGCACGATGTAAAGGTTTTATACACTCTTGGTATGTTAATTAAAAAAAAATCATTCATTCGTTCTGTGGACTTGGAATGTGTGTGTGCGTGTGAGAGAGAGAGAGAGAGAGAGAGAGAGAGAGAGAGGAGAGAGAGAGAGAGAGAGAGGGTGGGGTAGAAGGGCTGGGAGAAAGAGAGTGAATGACAGAAGAATGTTGAAACCAATCCACACTTCCACACAAATAATTCTAGTATTTACGAAAGCTGTGGTTGGCTGGTTTGTGGGGTTTGTTTGTGTGCGTGTTTAGGGATGAGGGAGGAATGTACTCCCTATCCGTTTCAAATTCTGTCATGCTTGTGTCCTTGGGAAGATGGGGAAAAGGACTCCCTCCCAATCCAGCTCGACCTCCATCACGCCCAGCATCCATAGAAATTAGGCGGAAACAGACTTCTTGTCCTCCTCAGCCTTCATCATGTTCCAACTATCTGAATGTCTCGCTCCTCAACTCAAGGCAGTTCAGGCCTAGTGGAAATCACTCTGTGTGACATTCCAAATTCGGGTTTGTCCGCAAAGGAAGATCTAGGTGACCTTCTCCAGATTCCTCAACTGCTGGTCTTGCCCTAGCGGCCTGCCTGTGGTGTGACCGGGGCTGCATTTTCTGTGATCCGCTTTGGCCTCCACTATTCAACAGAACTAAAAAAAACTCTAACCAAAACGAGACACACTTTTGAAGTCAGTAAATGTCAGTTTTGGAGAAACTTCTGCTCCAGGCTGACATGTAAAACATGCAAGAAAAAAGTCTGGAACATCATTAAGAAAATTAAAGGGAAGAACGCCAACCGTTCTATTCATCATCTGAAACTTACCAATGCTATGATAACTGACAAACTAGCCGTTGCCAATCTGCCGGCCTCCACCATTCAACAGAACTAATCATCCTCAAATAGATCTGGGTGTTGTTGTTTTTTTTTTCTTTTTAACAAACAACTCGTATAAAAATCTTCAAACTTCACTTCAGACGACTCTGAAGTGTACAACCTACCTTTTGCAATTGATGAACTGTAATCAGCTCTGCAAATCTGCAATGGGTTTGCTCCTGGCCTGGATTATATTCATTGTCAGCTTTTGAAACATCTCCCACAGAGCTGTCTCCAGACCCATTTAAAAGTCTACAACCGTATCTGGACCATAAATTGCTTTCTGCCCTTCTTCCGAAAAGCCCTGATCATTGATTCATTAGCCTGGAAAAAGTCCTTGCCAACCCTTCAAACTACGGTCCAATAGGTCTGACCAGCTGCCTCTGCAAGCTAATGGAACAGATGGTCAACTCCTGTCTGATGTGGAAGCTGGAAACCGATGGCCTTTTAGCCAATGAACAGTCTGGATTCCAAAAGTGGCACTCGAACGTTGACCATTTAGTCCATCTGTAAACCACCATCCACAATGCCTTCATTAATAAACAACATATGGTTGCTATCTTTTTTGATCCAGGAAAAGCGTATGATACCACTTGGAAATCTGGAATTATTATGGATCTTGTAAACTTGGTTTTCGTGGTCATCTGCATTTATTTATCCAAAACTTTCTGGCTGATCGACAGTTCCAATTCCGTATTGGCACCACGCTGTCTGACATCCATGGGCAAGAGGTGGGTGTACATCAAGGGAGCATTCTTCCTCCTGCTCTCTTCACTCTCAAAATAAACGACATTGTCAATTCAGTATGTTGAGGATTTCGCACTGTATGCAGGTGGAGCCTCCTATGCCAGCGTACAGTGTTGAGTCCAACTTTGTGTGGATAAGATCCGACAGTTGGCTGAGTAAACAGGTGTACCTTTTCAAGCACTAAAACACGATGTATCCATTTTTACAATTTTCATCATTTCTTTGCCGATTCTGAAATTCGTCTGGACAAATCCACTGTTCCTGCTGTGAAAGAAGCCAGATTTCTAGGTGTTGTTTTTCTTTTTTTCTTTTTTTTTAAAAAGGGAAAAACTGCATGTCAGAAAGCACTAAATATTCTGAGAGTTGTGGCACACACGCATTGGGGCGCTGACAAGAAAACTCTTCTTCATTTTTACTGGGCTCTGATCCGCTCCAAACTGGACTATGCGTGTGTAGTATACGGCTGGCCAGATTTTCCTAGCTGAAAAGTCTCGATTCCATCCACCACCAAGGGCTTCAACTCTGTCTGGGTGCATTCTGCACCACTCCTGTATAGCCTGTATGCCAAAGCAGAACTATCCCTCTAGAACGTCGGCTGAAAGTTACCATGAACTACTGCTTGAATCTATCTTCTGAACCCCAAAACGATGCATGTGACTGTTTTTGACCCCAAATTCCAAAAGATATTCGATGACCACCCCAGTTCCATTCCGCCCTTGGGCATTGGTATGCTTCCCCATTTGAACAATGCAGATGTAGACCTCAGTTTCTTGATGACCCACCATGGACTTTCTTCACTTCAGAGATCCGGTTTGAATTAGCCTTGTACCATGAAAATACCACTAGCCCCTTGGTGTACAAGTTCTTTTTCGATGAACTGTGTTCCAAGCTTCCATCCTTCTGAAGAATTTTCACCGACGGTTCCTAATTTTTAGGAACGGATTGCCACTGCTGTGTAGTGTGCAACAGGTCCTTCTCAGAGATGTTCTGAATACATTCCCATTGACAGCTCCGTCTACACTGCTGAGTTGACGGCCTTGGTGCTGGTTCTCGAAATGGTCTCTCAATCAAAACAAAAATTTTCTCATTTTGTAGGACTCCCTTTCTGCTTTGGAAGCCATTGCCAGCCGTAACCTCAAGCACCCTCAACTGCTGAAATTATTCTAACTGTACACCTTTCTTAAATGAAATCGATACAACATAGTTTTTGCTTGGGTTCCCAGCCATGTGGGCATTCGAGGCAACGACTTGGTTGATCAATTTGCCAAGAGTGCCACGAAGAAGGAGTTGAGCAGATTGTCTTTCCCTCACACTGATCTGAAACCCAAGACCCAGGCTTAGGTCAGAGACCTCTGACAAGACGAATGGAGCTCGCAGATCGATAACAAATTAGTCAAAATCCGTCCAAACCTGAAATAGTTTTTACCGTGTTCCCAAAGTGGCCGTAAAGCAGAAACATTCGTGTGCCATTCGCATACAGGCCACTCCTGTTACACCCATTCTTATCTTTTTAAAAGGTGAAGAAGCTCCGTGGCGCATTCCATGTCACGTACCACTGACAGTGAAACATATTCTTTTAGAGTGTTGGGACTTGCATGATGTGAGACATAAACATTTTATAGCAGACTCCATGAAAACCTTGTTTAGAGATGTCCCACTTGATGTGATCTTTGGATTTCTGAAAGAGATCAACATTTTTCAACTGATGTAAGATTTTACAGAAGAAAGATTTTTAAAAAACAAAATTTCCTGTGTGTTTTGAGAAGGTGTATTTTAAAGGTGTGTGTGTGTGTGTGTGTGTGTGTGTGTGTGTGTGTGTGTGTGTGTGTGTGTGTGTGTGTGTGCGTGCGTGTGTGCGTGCGTGTGTGTGTGTGTGTGTGTGTGTGTGTGTGTGTGTGTGTGTGTGTGTGTGTGTGTGTGTTGAATGACTTGTGAGCTGACTTGAACGCAGTGACAGCCCTGATATGGCCCTTTGCGGTCGGCTGGGCTTCAAGCAGCATTGTCTTATCTTACCATCCCCCCTTCCCCCTCCCCCTTCCCCTCCAGGTTATGCTTGCAACGCTCTAGCAACCGACTTTGCTACCTTTTCGCTGTTAGGATCTCCTCATCACTGGGCAACAAGATGAGTCCACCTTGGAAATACTGAGAGGCAGTATCCAAGAAAGACAACCCGCTCTACTTGCTGACATTAGCCAGAGAGAAGATCGGAGAAGAGTATGCCACCATCTCCAAATCCATACAGACGGCTGATAAACGGCGAGGCAGGTGCGCCCAGAGTAATCCCAGAATTCAAAGCTTAACTGACGATGCCAATGGAACCAGGGAGTTAGCATCTTCACCGCCGAGCTCTACGCCGTCCTGATGGCCTAGGCCACCATCAGTGACATCCACAACTTCCCCTGACCATAATCATCCTCACAGACTCTTAAGACTTCATTTCAGAGCTGGGCTTTGCGACAGAAGAAGAATTGAAATGAGCTCCTTGCCGAACTTTTTTTTTTTTTTTTTTTTGCTGTCCCATCTTCAGTGTCATCTCAGCTGTATTGCAGCCTCGCCGCTTATTCCGACTCCTTGTACACAGCCACAGTCCATCCGCACTTTTTTTCCGCTCCCATCTTCTGTATCATCTCAGTTGTACTGCAGCCACATCACTGATTCCGACCCCTTGTCCACCGCCACAGTCCATCCCGACCCGCTGCAGCCCCGGCACAGGCAATCCACAGGAAGCAGTTAAAGCCCATGCTGGAATCATGTTCCTGGCTTACCAGATCACCGACTAGGGCACAGTCCTTATTCTGATGTGGCTACTCAAGGGTAGCGAAATGGCAGACGAAGCTGCCAGGAGCGCCATAGGAGCAGGCAACCCGGTCAGCCTACCACTGTGCGTGGCTGAAGTTACCGACAAAACTCAGCAAGCCGCCTATGACACCAGGAACGACACTCTGAAGGCCCGATGTACAGATCACGGATGGGTGTGCATCCCCATGCAGAGGACACTATCACGACTCCGACTTTGCAGAGGAATCTAGCAAACCCTTCGAACGATCCGGACAGAATACCACGGATGTGTCTTCCTGAACCCTACCTGCCAGTGTGGATCTGAGGCCTCGCTTCACCACACCCTCAGCGACTGCACCGCCCTTCCTGACACTGTGCTTGCCGTCAGAGTCTACAGGCAGATGTACCAGACCAGCTGTACCTGCACGACTTTCCACTGCTGTATCCCGCTCTCGGGACACAGCCCGTGAGGAGGCTTGCCAACACCCTGAGATCCTCCGGACTCGACGACTGGTTGTAACCCACTCCAGAGGAAGAGGAAAGGAACACCAGGAGCCACTTCGAAGGAAGACAGCTCTAAAGGACCACCACTGTCGAAGAACAGCACCACCATGAACTTCTAAGCCAGGCACTTCCTCCAACTAAGTCTTAACGCGTAAGAACAACTTGTCGCTAAAATCACCTGATGTGAGAATGTAAAACTCAACCATTACCTTGTATCAAAAGTTAGTGTCAGCAGCCAGGCGAGGAGGAAGGCCAGCTACGTACTGATTTTCAGAGTTCTCCGCTCAGACGCAGTTTTCGATGATCAGGTTCATATGTATGAAAAGTGTAACAATCCCGCCATTGATTTATTATAAAAACATTTCAGGCTGTTTGGCATTTGTCATCGCAACAGATAAAAATACAGTGGAAACTTGTTAAAGGGGAGTTCATTCCCTGAGTTTATTTGCCAATAATTTGATAGAACAATAAAATGACCCAGAGTGATATACTTCATTTTATTCCTTGGTTGGTGGTTTGATTCTCTTTTCACCTTTCGTCGACATCTTAGGAAAACACTCGTCCATTGCCTTAAGTAATGACGTGTTAAAGTCTGCCCAGTCCTGAGTCATGTCTTTCATATTCAAGTCTGACCGCTTAACATCGCCGGAAAAAATTCCTGTTGACTGATGATCACACTTGCTCAAGTTAAATTCATACTTTTTTTTTTTTTTTTTTAATCATTAATCACACCAACCCTTGCAGTGTTGAATGGTAATTGCGATGTGTTATGGTCACTTTGCCCAAGAGGGTCCAACTGAATAATATTTCATACAAGATTATTGTCATTCAGTACAAGTCTACCACGCCAGGTTTTTAGCCCAGTCTGTTGATACGATCAAAGCACCAACAGCTGACATACACGCAATTTGCACAGTTGTGTGTGTGTGTGTGTGTGTGTGTGTGTGTGTGTGTGTGTGTGTGTGTGTGTGTGTGTGTGCGCGCGCGCGCGCGCGCGCGCGCGCGAGTACTATTTTTCCTTTTTTTTTCTTATCAGTAACAATGTTTTCCTGTATTGTTTCAAGTTTCAGTATAGTCATTATTTGCAGAGTAGATATCCATATGAATATTTGCTGCTGTTCTATACTGTTCAAAAAAAAAGTCAAGAACCAACATTGAGAATGCACAAAAACTTTTTAAAATTCACAAAAATTCAATTGTACCGCCTTTGTGGTCCAAACAAATTGAACCACACGCACAAATTGATAGTGAATGCGGCAACTGCAATTTTGTGGCACACATTTCTCACGCGCCTTGAAAAACACGTGTCGCGACTTGTCATTTTTGGAACAAATTGGGGTGAATTTCTTATGTGCTTGGGATCCGAGGAGCATGTGCTGAATCAAAATCATGTGAAGCACGAGCTAAATCAGACTGTAGGTCATAAAGTATGCTCAACCAAATGTCTTTAAAAGCCACTGTACTGGCGAAAAATGCAATGCAACAGCATGCCTCCACGTCGAAGACTGAACGAGCTGGATCGAGGAAGAGCAATAGGATGGCTCCAAGAAGGAGTTGCAGTCCGGGAAGTGGCACGGAGACTTGGGGTATCACACTCTGTTGTTATCAGACTCAGACAACGCTTTCAAGACACAGGAAGAGTGCAAGAACGACCACGCTCTGGTCGACCCAGAATAACGACACCACGAGAGGACCGATACATTGAAAGGCAGGCCACACAAGAAAGAACAGCAAGTGCAAACAACATCAGACGTCGCCTTAGAGATGCCACCAACACTGTTGTCAGTGATCAGATCATACGAAACCGCCTACACGCCGCTAACCTCCATGCTCGACGACCAGCCATAAGACCTCGTTTGACTGATGCCCACAGAGCAGCACGCCGAGTATGGTGCGCACAGCACGTGAGATGGACACATGAACAGTGGGCTAACGTGATGTTTACAGACGAGTCGCGGTTCTGCCTGGATCCCACCGATAGACGGAACAGGGTCTGGAGGTGCCGTGGGGAGCGTTTTGCAGAAGCTGTCCTGGAAAGGAACCGCTATGGTGGGGGATCCGTTATGATTTGGGGCGGCATAAGCACACGCTACAGAACGGTTCTCTACAATGTGGCAGGGAACTTGAATGGTGTTCGCTACCAAGCAGAGATTTTGCAACCCCTGGTGCTGCCAGCCCTTCAACAGCTTGGACCTCAGGCAGTCTTTCAAGATGACAATGCACGGCCCCATCGCACCAGAGCAGTAAACACGTTTCTCCAAGCTGCTGGTGTCAACAGAATGCAGTGGCCCGCAAACAGCCCAGACCTGAACCCCATCGAACATCTTTAGGATGAGCTGGGCAGGAGACTGCAGCAGCGTCGTCCTCCTCCTGCTAACCTGGGTCAGCTGTTTGAGTCACTCCAGCAGGAGTGGGCTGCTGTCCCCCAGGCTTTTCTGCGCACACTGGTGAACTCCATGCGACAACGCTGCCTTGAATGCCTTGCCAATAACGGGGGACACACACGTTATTAACCATGACATTGAACAAACACTCCACCTGTGACTTTCAAATGTGGGGGTGGGGGTTTTGTACTGCGCTCGATTCCAGTTTGTTGATTCCTCGGACTTGTCATTGTCTTTACACACTTTTCACATATTCAATAAATTCATGTTACACTTGGAGATTGATCACTTCCCAATTTTCTTTTTTATAAGTCAGTGAAATGTTGGTCCATAACTTTTTTTGAACAGTATATAATCACACCCATAATTCCGGCTTTCTCATGCATGTATGCTGATAAAGGGCCATTTGAAAGGATAGTAAAGAATTCTTTTTGTTTGTTTGTTTCTTTGTGTTTTTTTTTGTTTTGTTTTTTTTGTTTGCAGCGCTAATGCACAGTCATTTTCATCGACAAGAAGAACATGATTAATCACAGCAATTCTCTATTGGGTTTACTTCAGCGCTTTGAAATCCCAAAAGAACATGTGTCAGTTATAAGCCACTCTATTCTTGCTGCGTGTCAAAGTTTCTAATTTTTTTCCCCCAAGATGCAATATTTTTTTCCCCAAAATGCATGTATTAAGGAGCACAGATAAAGGAAATGTTTAATAAAATCTCTTTCATTTATGTTTGTATCTTTCGTAAGATGTTGTTGGAGGACGAATGCTGTGATTAATTTTCCACTGCAACCCATATAGACGAAATTTCTTTTGTTGCTTTTCTAAGTATATGTTCCACGCCTTTTCCATGTACAAAAGATTATAGTTTCGTTCGCCAGAATTCACATGCATGTGGCTCAGATTGAATTTTTAGTTTTGGGTGCTTAGAATAGCTTTCAATTACTTTCTTTTTTAATTAAAAATGCTTGCCTCATAACAAGGGACATGTGTTCCTTCCACTAGTGAGGAACCACTACGGATCGAGTTAACTCATAAGGATGATTTTGCAGCGGAGTACGTTGTTTTCTATGATTATGCTTTCTTAGATAAAATCATAGTATCCTCAATTTAATTAACATATAAGCAGTCGGTGCTCATCCCTGTGAATTTTATGTCTCTGATATATTCACATATCATTTACAATCCGTCCCCGGAAATACAGCACTTTGCCTTTGTTTTGGGGAAATACAGCACTTTGCCTTTGTTTTGGGGAAATATAGCATTTTGCCTTCGTTTTTTGGAAATATAGCACTTTGTCTTTTTTTTTTTTTTAATATTGTGCTTTGCCTTTGTTTTTATTTGGAAATATAGCACTTTGCCTTTGTTGTTGTTTGTTGGTTTTTTTGTTGTTGTAAGATTATTGTGGGGAAAAAAAAGGAAAATCATTTGGCTTTGTAGACTTGCAGTTCTTTCCTCTACCAGTCTCCCACGTTTAGATTCGGTGAGCGACTCTCGTGGAAAGCGAGCGCGAGGTAAACACTGTTTGCACGGACAAATCGTGCTGAGCCAGTCGTCTGCTTCGCTTGCTGCACTTCTTTCAGTGTTACAGTTCACTTCATATTGCCTTTTCCTTTTCGAACCCACTGCATGCAACGTAGTCACACGGCGGCCGGTTTCTCGACAGTAATCTCGGTGTTTCTGAAGCGAAATGACGTTTTGGGCGTCGCGAATATTCTGCTGACCGTTTTAGAGGTATGTCTCGCTGCGGAAAGAACATCTTCATGTTAGGTTTAGAAGAAATACGAGGGCGCTGGTGGATCTACACTGAGACACGCGGAGGCACGTACGGCTTTGCAGGTAAAGCGCTTAGGGTTGAGAAACGCGTTGTTACAGCTCCCCAACACAACTCCTTTGATTCTACGAGGAGATACAGGTGAGTAAAAACCTCCACTATAATATAGATGAGACAATATTCCTGTGTCTGTCAGTCGCCGAGTTAGAAATAGAACACGCCTTGATTAAAGTAGGGTGTGCAATGAGGTTTGTTGCCAAAATGGAAAGAGGAGAGCAAGAAATGGCGACGATAAGCTGACCATATTTCTTGACTGGTAGCAGATTTGTTTCTGTCATTCTTCCTACACTCCGCTCGCTATACAAGACCCACAATATCTGCAAAGAACAAAAGTCGAAAAAAAAAGTTACTCGTTCCCGGTACTTGAAAATTAACCACCGTATGTTTCTGAATGTCGAAACGATGTGTGTTTGGGGAGGGGGGGAGCAAAAAAAAAATGCAAAGAATGAAAAAAACAAAAATCGAAAAAGAGGGACTCTCCGGCGTACCCAAATCCATGAAACGGCTACGAAACGGTTCCTTTTTGATAGAATGTGCAAAACAAAAGCATTGAGTTGCTTCTCAAGTCGACGACATTGATTGACAGGCCAATCAGAGTGACACCTCACAAAACTTTGAATTCAAGCAAGGGCGTCATCAGGTGTCGTGATTTGAGAGGCGTTTCCGAGTTAGAAATAAAGACGGAACTGGCTTCCCAGGGTGTGACCCACGTTCACCGGGTTCTAGCACGAAAAGATCAAGACCGTGTGCCAACAGATACTTTTTTTCTAACTTTCTGTACAACAACTCTCCCTGTGTGTGTGAAGGTCGGATATTTGAGGGTTCCCGTCTCTATGTACATTCCTTCACCTTTGCGATGCTTTAAGTGCCAAAAGTATGGACACATTAAGGACAGGTGTACAGAACAGGCGGCGTGTGGCAAGTGCTCAAAACCAGTGCATGAAGGTCCGTGTGATTGTCCGCCCTGTTGCATAAACTGTAAAGGCAACCATCCTGCTTTTTCAAAGGACTGTCCAGTCTGGCGCACCGAGTCTGAGATCCAGAAGGTACGCACAGAGAATCGAATTTCGTTCTTTGAGGCAAGAAAACTTGTGCAGAATAGACAGTCCTCCCTCAGCAAGTCATATGCTGATGTCGCCAAGGGGAGCATGGTCAGTGTTGGTGTTCAGACTGAGACTGTTCAACCTCAGGCCGGCTGTCAGCATCATGATCGGCAGACGCAACAGGAGCCTCAACATGTACAGAAAGACAGTGGAAAAATAAAGCAAACTCCAAACAGTGCCTTGGGTGGAGGCTCAATATCCACCTCTCCCCGGACTCCTCGAGGGTCTGAGCCCCCTTCCTCCAATCCCAGACCCTCTGGGAAGGCTGCACAGGTAGCCTCTTTGTCTGGGGAACACTCCAGAAGTCGACCTCTGATGAAGCCTCCTCTTCCACCTCGTCCATCTGGGGGTGGAAATAAGTATCGTCCTTCGTCAGCCAAGAAGGTGGTATAGGTATCTCCATCGCCTTCTTCCAATCGCTTTTCTCCTTTGGAGATAGGTGATGACAGTGAGATGGAGTAATTTTCTTTTCTTTTTTATTGTCATGGCCCTTATTCAGTGGAATATAAGAGGCATTAATGCCCAATATGAGGAACTCCAGCGGTTGTGTTCTGACCTCAGACCTAGTGTTGTTGCGCTGCAGGAAACATTGTTGAGACCAGGAAAACATTTTTCATTGGCAGGCTTTAGTTAAGTAGGTTTTGCTTTACCTACAGATACTGTCCATGGGGTCACTGGGGGTGTTTCCCTTCTTATTCACAGATCTTTGTTATTCAGCCAAGTTAACTTAAATACCCCATTACAAGCTGTTGCGGCCAGGATTACTTTCAATAAAACAATAACTCTCTGTTCAATTTACTGTCCTCCTTCTGGTACAATATCTAAGCAACAAGTCATTGATCTAATAGATCAGCTTCCACGTCCTTTTTTTTAATTTTGGGAGACTTTAACGGGCACTCCCCCTTTGGGGTAGCTCACATTCCTCACCTCGGGGTCTCATGCTGGAAGAGATCTTTAACGAACTGGACCTGTGTTGTCTAAATGACAAATCACCAACATACATGCATTCTTCAAATGGTACTCTTTCGTGTTTGGATTTGTCAGTGTGTGATCCTTCATTGGTTCTAGACTATGATTGGTCAGTTCACGATGATCTGCACGGGAGCGACCATTTCCCTGTAATACTTTCTCCAGTTTTGAAGGAACCTGTTTCTTTTCCTCAGTATTTTTGCTTTAAAAGGGCTAATTGGGATTTCTTTCGTTCAACCATAACTGATAAGCTAGATGCTGAAATCGTCTTCCGATCAGAAGATCCAGCGGAGTCCTTCACTAATGTTTTGTTATCATGTGCGAGAGATACCATCCCACTCACAAAACCAGGTCCACAATTACCTGGTACACCATGGTTCAACCAGGATTGTAAGAATGCTTGCAACATTCGCAAGAGGGCCCAACGTTCAGTCTTTCAGCATCCTGTGGCCCCGAATGTTCGATCTTATCAGAGGAAAAAAGCAAAGGCGAGGTTTGTTTGTAGAGGAAGTAGACGAGTGTCTTGGAGAAATTTCTGCTCTACCCTCACATCAAACATATCCAAGAAAAAAATCTGGAGAGTTGTTAAAAAAAATTAGAGGCAAGAACAGCTGCCCTTCAATCCACCATTTAAAACTTGATGATACACTCATCACTGACAAACAAGCTGTGGCTAACTTGCTAGCTTCCACCATAGAAACCAACTCTTCCTCTAGTCAAAAATCCACCGCGTTTTTAAAGATCAAAACGCAAGCAGAAAAAAAGAAGCTTGACTTTTCCTCACCCAATCAAGAAGACTACAACTTGCCCTTTAATCTAAATGAACTGAAGTCTGCCTTGCAGGCATGTCATGATTCTGCTCCTGGTCTTGATGAAATACATTATCAACTCTTAAAACACCTTCCTGACTCAGGTCTTAACATTCTGCTTCAAGTTTATAACCAGGTTTGGACGTCTGGGTCTTTCCCAGCTTCATGGAAAAGAGCCCTAATTGTTCCCATTCCGAAGCCAGGGAAGGATCATTCAAACCCAACCAACTATCGTCCAATAGCCTTAACAAGTAGAGTTTGTAAGGTGATGGAAAAAATGGTAAATGGTAGGCTCATGTGGAAATTGGAAAGTGATTGGCTTTTAGCCATGGAACAGTGTGGTTTTAGAAAGCATCACTCTACCATGGACCATTTAATCAGATTGGAAGCCACTGTTCGAAACTCTTTTTTTAGATGAAAAGCATGTTGTTGCCATTTTTTTCGACATAGAGAAGGCCTATGACACGACGTGGAAGTATGGAATCCTGTCAGACCTCCATCGGATGGGTTTCCGTGGCAATCTCCCAGTGTTCATAGAACAGTTTTTGGCAGACAGGTACTTCCAGGTCCGTGTGGGGACAACATTGTCAGAAATTCATGAGCAGGAACTGGGTGTTCCACAGGGTAGTATCCTTTCCCCAACCCTGTTTAGTATAAAAATAAATGAAATTGTAAACTGTCAACCAAGGTTCAGACTGCTCTCTTTTTGTTGATGATTTTGCCCTTTATGCATCTGGAAAGACATTTGCTGGTGTACAGCGCCAACTCCAGTTGTGTGTCTATAAAGTCCAACAGTGGGCAGTTGAAAATGGGTTCAAGTTTTCATCAGTTAAAACAGAGTGCATCCACTTTCACAATTTCAGACAACTTTTCCCGCCACCAGAAATTTTCATAGATAAGGCTAAAATTCCTGCTGTCACAGAAGCCAAATTTCTGGGTGTTACCTTTGACCAAAAATTGAATTTTAAAGCCCATATTCAGAAGTTGAAAACATCGTGCCTCAAAGCCATGAATATCCTCCGTGTAGTGGCTCATACGGATTGGGGTGCAGACAAACGCACACTTCTCCATCTTTACAGGGCGTTAGTTCGATCCAAGTTGGACTACGGCAGCATCATTTACGGCGCCGCTAGAGCCTCGTATCTAAAAGTCCTAGACCCAGTTCACCATCAGGGTCTTCGCCTCTGCCTTGGCGCTTTTCGTACTACACCTGTTCATAGCCTCTATGCTGAGGCAGGAGAGTGTTCCCTCTCTCATAGAAGAGTAAAATTAGCTTTGAATTACTACACACAGCTTTTTTCAGAACCAAACAACCCTGCCTACGACTGTTATGAATCCTCATTTCCAAGAGAAATATGAAAGAAGTCCATCCAGTATTCCCCCTTTCGGTATTCGCATCCTTCCTTTTCTGGAGGAGGCGGATATCGATGTTGGGGTCATCTCTGACGTTTCCAAGTTTCCTCAACAACCTCCTTGGACGTTTTCGTCTCCAGAAATTAGGTTTGATTTAACCGTGCAGCGCAAACAGAACACGAGTTCCTTAATTTATAAACAATTATTTTTAGACATGTGTTCTAACCTTAAAGAACATGTGGTTATTTTCACTGATGGTTCAAAGTCCGATGTTGGTGTAGGGTCCTCCGCATATGTTCCAGCTTCGGGAGAAAAACTGTCCAAACACATTCCCTCTGAAAGCACTATTTACACTGCGGAACTTACTGCACTACTTTCGGCTTTGGAGTTGATCAGGCAGTCCCAGTCTAGGAAATTCCTTATTTGCACAGATTCTCTTTCGGCTTTAGAGGCTATAGGAGCAAGAAACATAAAACATCCGGCTCTTATCAAGTTTTTTACCATGTTTTCTTCATTAGTTTCAAGGGGTTTTGAGATTTTGTTGGCCTGGGTGCCAGGTCATGTGGGGATCAGAGGCAACGAAGAGGTGGATCGGCTTTCTAAAGAGGCTGTCCGTCTTCGTCCTTCTAAACTGCTTGTACCATCCTCAGATTTAAAAGGCAAAATAGCTTCGTATGTCAATTCTTTATGGGAGGAGTGGAGCCTCCAAGAAAACAATAGCTTCATCAAATACGTCCAGATTTAAAGGAACATCTTCCCATGGCTGCTGGCGGTCGAAAGGGAGAAACAGTATTGTGTAGATTGAGGACGGGTCATGCCTATTTTACTCATTCGTTTTTATTGAAGGGAGAAGACCCGCCTTTCTGTGTTGCCTGTGATAGTCAGATATCTGTCCAACATATTCTTTTAGACTGCTGGGATTTATACGACATTAGAAGGAAACATTACACTGCAGATAATATGAAGATTCTTTTCCGTGATGTTCCCCCTGACAATATTTTTAACTTCCTAAAAGAAGTGAATTTATTTCATCGTGTGTGACTTTGGTGTTAGATTTTCTCTACCCAGTATTGATTTTTGCAGATTACGGTTAGTGATTTCAATGTGTTGGTTTTTCATCCTAGGATTGGTTCTTTTAATCTTTTTTTTAATGGGTTGGGTAAGGTTTTGCTTTTAATCCTTTTTTAACATATATACGTGATAGTTTGAAACGTGGTGACAGTCCTGAGATAACCTCTGCTGTTGACGGGACTATAATTTTAATCTTAATCTTAATCTTGTTCCCCTAATGACCACAGTGATGTACCGCCATCTGGCTTCCATGCCGCTGTCCTCTGCCATTTGTTTCAATTGTTCGTTTATATCAAATGGGTGTCTCACTCCGCCCCCTTACCTCCACCTCTCCTCCTGATGTCAGTGGGCCGAAAACCTGACTCATTGAACCATTCGTATTTGTATTCATACTCGTATTCTGTCTCTGTCTCTGTCTGTCTCTCTCTCTCTCATACATATAAGCATATATTTGCTTATCTGGTACCCTTGGAAATAAAGATTATGAATCTCTCTCCTTCCCCTCCCCTCTCGTTTATTTCACTGTATTTCCAGCCCTCGGTCTTTTTGGAAGGTTTTATGCTCCGTCTGGTGTCGCACATCAAGAATATTGCTCGATGTCCATGGTTCCGTCTGCCTGTTCCTTGGACGCCTGTGGCTGTTCCAGTCATCACTTTTGTGTTGTAATTCTTTGTGTGGGCTCCAAGGTCATCTCCCAAGAAGAGTAGTAGGGAGGATTTTCCTGCTAACATGGCCGCATGGAATTAATAGGGAGGATTTTCCTGCTAACATGGCCGCATGGAATTGCTCGGCGATGTCCAGGATCTCTCCGTTTGTCAGGATTGTTTGTGTTTTTCGCTCTCCTTGTTCTTCACACGTTCTTTTAGAATTCACCTTGACGAGGTCGTGGTCACTAACCAACATCAGCCCCCGCTAATGTCCTTGCTTCAGTTCTTTTGATGCCAGACCTGTGCCGGTTCTTCACAAGGTTATTGTCTCTTTGGCAGTGGCACCGGCCGTTTGGGGAGTGCCATGTCCATCGTCAGGTCGCTTTACGCTTACCGAGAGAGTTGGCACAACACAGGTAAGGCATCACATGGAAGATAAACACGAGCAAGAAGAAAATGCAGAAATCATACAGGACTGGTCGCGGCACGGGTTAACGATGACCGTGTCATCCCTTGACCTCTACTAGGTCGCTCGCGCGAGAGGGGGGGGGGGGGGGGGGGTACGTGGAAGGAACGTCAGATTTGTCACCTGGAGTGTAAGAGCACTCAGGCAGGCTGGGCAGTTGAGAGAACGACCGAAAATGAACAGATACTGCTGGCACATCCTCGGCCTCTGAAAGGAAGATGGAAGAAGAATGGAGAAGTATAAACAGAACTAAGTAAGAAGACGTGTCCTGTACTAAGTGGAGAAGAAAAGTTTAAGGAGATGTTTTTAGTTAATAACACCCAGAACGCAGTACTGGGATGCTAGCCTGTTTCCAACAGGACTATAATTATGTAACCAACTGCCTGTACCCCAGGAGGGGTAATAGGCGATGATGATGATGAACTGCCTGCGAGCAAAACCTTTTAACATGATAGTGCAAGTGTATGATGATAACCAGATTGAAGAAATCTGTTCCCAGCTCCTAACAGCCATGCGGAAGGTTGACAACAAATATTTTCGTCAACCGGGGTGGCTGGAATGTCAAGACTGGTGCAGATGCCCAAGAAGGCTGGGAGAATGTGTTGCTCCTATTGGAATGAGGTCTCCGGTGACGGAGAACTATTGCTAGAGTTTGGTCCTTACTAACACTCCTGGGAAGCATAAAACAGAACATCCATTCAAATATTTATAAACGTTTGATCTGCCCCTTCCACCCCCCCCCCCCCCCCCGCCCTCTGTGAAATGCTGCGCGCGTGCTCTGTGTGTTTGTGTGTAGTTTAAGCTCATTTATTATAGTTTTATACGGTGACAAGGTGCTTTAGGTTTCATCATACAATGGGTATCATGAGACCGAACTTGTCACTACACCATAGCCATAACAATGTAGCCATATTTCACACGAGTACCTGAGAAACAAATCAAGATCAAGACACCTCAGATTAGACTGCAAGAGTGCATTGTAATATACGCGCTGGTGACCTACTCGTTTTTGAGTGAACCAGTCTCTGAGGAAGAAGATGCCAAAAGTGATTTTTTTTTTTTTTTTTAACTGTCTTGTAAAAATAATTTAGATTTATTACATGTAGAGAGCTCAATGGTGAGCTTCGGTTTGATATTTATAGAAGACTATGTAATGACATAAGATGAGGGGGATAAAGGCTATTCACGATTTATGAATATCGCAAGGTTCGTTAATTTCTTACTGTGATTTGGGCTGCTCGGGATTCTTTCGTGTTTTCTGAAGTTGTCGACTGTAACGTTCACCACTTGAAATACAGCAAGTTATCTCCCCTACGTCGTCAGCTTGTACACGCAGACACGTGCGTCGGCGGCGAGCTGACAGGCCAATTAGGGAGCAAAGCTCATCGATCATTTATCAACATATGGGTATACGACAGCGGTTATGCGTTGTAGGTGGTGTATAATCAACACCAGGCTATCAAGTTTATGCATTGAATCCTACCGGGGACTGCAGTTTTTGCCCGGCATTTACATTGAAGTGACCTTCACCCCTCGCTGACACATATCAAACTTGTGGAAAGCAAACCGTTTACTAAACGGGTAAGTCCTCGGATTTTTAGCTAGGCAGAAGTCGTATGTTCATCTATGTGTTCAACAGTTCGTTGCGCTCAGGATATTTTGATAAGAATCGAGGTTTTAGAACAAAGACGTTGTTCGATACTCGTCGGTCAACCGCGTTTGCCATGCCTTCGGTTTCCAATCAGATTTATCATTATCATATCAGCATGAAATGTTGAATTATAGAGTGAAACATGAACGTTAGAAGGAGAATTATTATTTGTCAATGTCCTTGGCGGTAACTGGCCCCCTCTCTTTCAAATTTTTAACATTAAAGTTTGTGATTCGATGATTTTCAATGATAGATGAAGTCCAGTGAAATTAAGTAAAGGGGTTACTTCATCCTTGAGTCTCAACAACAGAAGCGCGGTGACAGTGGATTCAGTGAAGAACAACAATTTGTAATTTGACGGTCAGCCAGTTTAAGATTTTTAACATTTCTTTCAAATTTGTGAGCATAATGAACGGATTTTGAACATTTACTGGAAAGCAGTTTACAATTTGCTAGAAGTAGACCTGTGACATAGAAGGTGTGTGTGCGCATGTGTGCACACATGTATGATTACATATAGGTTTGATATTTAAAGGTGCAGGCGTTTATGCATGACAACATGGGTTTGATATTTCAAGTATGCATGTTTCTGTTTGCACATCAGGGCTCCCCCTCAGCTGCAGGTGAAGAGGGTGGGTTCACCCCATATCTGAAATTCTAGAGGGTATTTTCACCATCACTTTCAAACTTTAGAGGGTGATTTTATTAAGACTTGCCGCAACTTAAACAATATCTACAACATACTCTTGGTGACTGGATTTTGCATGTACAAATTGGAAGTCGATTTCTGGCTTGCCGCCGTGCACACTATGCAGATCATTTTTGGCGGAGTGCATACTGAGTCTAATTTGAGCCATGGAAACTCTTGAACCCATGCTTTTCTAAAAGTTTCATGATTCTTTACGATCTTTTGATCTGTCATCTTCTCCTCAGTTTTAGATTTTTTCCGTTCACTGCCACGGTCTTCCTCTGTATTGTTAGGATTTGGTGTTCGTTTCAACCACTGGTGAAGTAGAGACGCCATCTTCGCCGGACGCAGAAAAAGAGAAGCGAGACTCTTTGAATGAGACAGTGCCAGCATTCTCTTAGGGGCCAGATAATTGACCAATGAAAAACACGCATCTGAACTAAAGCAGTGACGCGCAGCTATTTTTATTGCAGCCTGTTGGTCAAGACTTTGTGGTCTCGTTGTACGAATGGGCAACACAGACACTCTCGATGCAAGAAGCGAGGCTATTTTTACTGCGGTCAGTTCTGAGAACTTGCGGTCACGCAGAGCACACAGCCAGCCTGAGCAAGCAGATGCGTTCAACGAAATCAGAGAGGGTGATTCCACCTCCAGATTTGAATTTTAGAGGGTAAAGCTCACGTGTGAAACAATTCTAGGGGGTGAAATAGAGTTCTACTAGTGCGTGAATGATGCGCATTCTGCATGTCATGGGGAGCCCTGCACATTCGTGAGGTGGGACAGAGAGTGAGAACAAGGTGCCGAGAAAAAAAGCTGAAAGTCAGAAATGCATAATTGTTTATTGTTTGGTCTGCATGTCTGTTTCATCAGCATGTCAATGAATCTGTCATTCTCTTCTTCCTTTACAGGTTAATACAGTGAATCTTTGCACATATGGACACATTTGGCATCGTATAGTGTACACTATAATGTCAAAAGTTTTGCAAGATACTGGAATTGGATAGATCTGTTTTGCCATTTTTTTTGGCTTGTTTTAGGCTGAGGCAGCAGTAAGATGCCCTGTTGGTGTTACTGTCTTCCATCCTGAGCAGGTTCCTCATTCCACAGCCGAATTCCTTGCTGTTTGTACAGCGCAGGCTTATTTCATAACTCGCCTTCCTGTGTTGACTGCAATGCGTTGTCTTCTTTTCTCCATTTTGTGGCTTCACCAACCTCATTGAATTCTTGACCAGCGGGGTCAGGACGGATTCGTCGTTCTATACCTGCGTTTAACAGTCTCTTTCCCCATTGAGTTTTCTGCCTGTCTCCGTATGTCTCACTGCTTGTGTTATGCACCGTTCAGCCAAGAATGAATGACTTGTGACTTCACTTCAGTGTGGTGACAGCCCAGATATGGCCCTCTGTGGTCGGCTGGGCTGTAAGCAACATTGCATTACATAACATTACAATCAGGAACGAGCTCCCAAGCCAAGTGCTACGCTTTCGGTGAAGCAAGCTACAGTTTTGTTTACAATGCTGTGCTGCTACACTTGGTGATGAAACGTTGAGCCAAAGTACAAAAACATAATTCATGGACTTCACAGTTCACTGCATCTTCAACGGAACCGAAACAATGCAGATCTTTAGACTACAGACCTGTTTTGTCAGAAAATGGCCAAGTTCAGTAAGGAGAAGATGAAAAAGTAGAAAAAAAAAAGACGTGAGTTGGTTACCTTGTAGATTGGTTTCGATGGTTACCATTTGATTCGTTTGTAGCTTGTCAGGACCTTGCGATATCCATGAAAATGTCTGTATTCATATCCCGCCATGATGCTGCTTTTGAAGCGAGGTTCTGCTGAAAGCGCTTTCAGGTCTGACTTGATGTATCATGTACGAGTGCTAAGCTTACATTTAGAATGCTATACCTGAAATGTCAAAACGCTGCACTTTGTGTTTTTGAGACCTTGGCAGCCCAGAAGTCCAGTTCAAATGCTGATCCTGTCCTTTCCTCTGGGATCCTGGTGTAGGATCCTGAGGCACAAGACGTTCATGGCTGTAGGGTTGGTGTGGGAATGGGTCTGGGTATAATTTGTCAGAGGTCTGGCATTTGGCATCAATGATTCCTGGTTGAAATGGAAAGTCAGAGGGCAAGAAGGGTAGATGGTGGTTGGCCCACTGATAGTCGCCATGGTAATTCACCCAGGGCTTCTGAAAACGCAAAAAAATTGCGTACAGTACGCATTAAAACTTTACGGGACGCACTGGGTGTCCGTGTAAGGGGTCCCCAGGGACCCCTTCAAATTTTGGTGAAGTCAGACATAAAGTGAGAAAAGACTGCCTTCAACATCGTAAGTTGGGTGCCATAACATCGTAGGTCTGCTACACTTCGGACCGAACCCATCCCTTTTCAAGTTAGAACAGTAACAAAGCGAGTAGGGCAGCCTTCTAACAACATAAGTCGGTCACTTTTGTCGTCTGCTGAGGCTGACTGACTAAGCTTAACGCAAGGCCACAGACTTTCAGTTGACCGAATTTTCCTACTTTGAGCCATGTGATGTCACGATGACGCTTTTCATTTTCCCGGCAGGAGAGAGGCATTTCCGCGAAGCCTTTGTTTCCAACATGTCTCTCGAAGCGTGGTTAACGAAATCATCGTCGCAAAAGCGAAAAAGCATAGTGAAAATTAAGTGCTTGTGTAGGGATACAATTTTTGATGTTTGTTTTTATTGTGATGTGTCTGTGACAATTGCAGTGCGCGTGCAGGGATGCAATTTTTTAATGTTTATTTTGTTGTTTTTATTGTGGTGTAGGGACCCCTTAATGTTAGCCTGGGACCCCTTAAAAATCTGAAGGGGTCCCTGGGACCGGAATGATTTTCACCCCAGCAGAAGCCCTGTCACCAGAGAAATAGCTGAGTACCTGTACAGTGTCGCCACGGCCTGCCCCATCACATCAGATTAGATCTCTTCCCCTGTCCTCTCTTTCTTATTCCCATTTGCCAGACACAGTAGGGTTGACACGCTGCCACAGATATTTTTGTCAAACCCTTCCTTTGTCCGTTGTCAGGACAGGTAGTCGGCCGAACATCTTTAGTATGACCAAAATGCGTTGTTTTAACACAGCGACCAGGTATGTCGCAGGGTCTGTCTGGTCACTTGCTGTGTTGCTATTGGTCATACAGCTAGTTGCCCCCTGACTTCGTTTTCTCACCGGGCAGTTATCCAGGAGGGTGGTCTTGACACAGCTGTGTCTAGTTTCAACCAGCAGCACCCACCCTGATCGGTTGTCCCGTCCTTTCCTGTGCAGTGATCCTCCTGGCCAACATCTATAGTATCCAGCACCCTTGGAGAAGATGGCTTCACCATGGGTTTGGTTTCTTCCGTGGCCCTCAGAGCCAGGGGTGTATTCCAGTGACAGATATTGACGCAACGGTCACCCTTGCACCTTGTGCAATGGGTTAGGCATGGTGGCTCCAGGTTTCCTCACATGGGGGCCAGACTTCTGCCCCAATTCTCCCCCCTGCCTTCTCAGTTCCAGGATCCTCCTGCCTCAGGGCAGAGTCAGGTCTTTTAGCCTTCCCTCCTGCCAGAGCACTAAAGCACTGAGGGGCAGACCCTCCAATGCTCTGGCAGGTAAGGTGAGGTAATGGACTACAGGCAACATCACCTTGCCTTATCTGCCAGAGCTCCGGAGGGTCCGCCCCTCACAACGCTTTACCCATCCTACCTGGGGGCTCCTGGACCTTACTCCCACAGAAGGTCCTCTTCCTTCCAGTGCTGTGGGAACTCTTCCTCCCCCATCGGAGAAATAATGATTCGCTCCAACCAGACTTGATCTAGGGGAGGAGTGGCTGTATTTCTCCCGCACAGAGGCATGGAACGTATCCCACTTGCTGGTACTCAACAGGATGAGCCTGACACCCAGCATCCGCAGGCTGGATTGGCCATGAGCCCCGTTGGCTGTCAGTCAGCTGTCGGTTGCAAGTCCTCGGCCCAAAGCCCTCCCCGGGTGCAACCACCTATAAACTCCAGTTCACTGCGAGGAGTTGAAGGTGAGGGGGTGGGAGAAGGGAGAGGGAGATGGGCCCTGAGCAGCACTGCGGTCTGAAACCCAGCAATGGCGTATCATGGGGGTACAGGGTCCCTGTGTGACTACAGCTGGCACAGGTTAATGGCTTCATGGGAGGAAAACTATTCTTCACTCCAGGCCGTTCTATATTCATTGGGAGGGTGGGTAGGAAGGATTTCCTTTCTGACGTCTTGGGGATGCAGAAGCCCATGGCCAGCTTCATTACAGGTACCTGTTGGCCATCTACACTATGTTCAGTTCACTGGGAGGGTTACCTGTTGGCCATCTGCATGACATTCAGTTCACTGGGAGGGTTACCTGTTGGCCATCTGCACCATGTTCAGTTCACTGGGAGGGTTACCTGTTGGCCATCTGCACCACGTTCAGTTCACTGGGAGGGTTACCTGTTGGCCATCTGCACCATGTTCAGTGCACTGGGAGGGTTACTTGTTGGCCATCTGCACTACGTTCAGTTCACTAGGAGGGTTACCTGTTGGCCATCTGCACCACGTTCAGTGCACTGGGAGGGTTACCTGTTGGCCATCTGCACCATGCTCAGTTCACTGGGAGGGTTACCTGTTGGCCATCTGCACCTCGTTCAGTTCACTAGGAGGGTTACCCACATGCAGTCGAACACACACCACAGAGTAAAGAGTGACACTACTGCCTTTTATCACATGCAGTATTGCATTTATTCTCATAAAATTACACACTTATGCTGTGTAAGTGAACTTCATTGTGAGTTTAGATTCTGACTATTGCTGTTCTTTACAGGTGAAACTGAAAGGCACGTAAGACAGTGAGTGGTCGAGTCCAGCTTGGTGGAACTCATCCAACAGATTCCCATTCACAATGGACACAAACTACCCAAAGGTAAGCCATTTATCGGGGGGGGGAGGGTGGAGGGGGGGGGGGAGCAGCAATAAACCATTTGTGCTGCCTGCAATTAGAGATCTCAGCTGTCCTGGGATTCACAGGTCCTGCACCGAGACACTTGTTTTGAAGCATGACCATGTCTTTGAAAAACCAAAAGATTTGATATTATGTTGCACAGTCTGACGTGAAAAACAAAAAAGCTGAAGATGGTAGAGAAAGTTTAGGAACCCTTGTCTCTGATTTGTTTTACTTTCTGCTCATAATCTGTCTTAGGTGAAGAGGGTGTGGTAGACCTGGTAGGATGAACGGCATGAACATAGAACACAAGCACGCTGGTGTTGTATTTAGTCATCATCCCTGAATACTAGAAGCTACCTTAATTAATGCCGGCTGCACACCGGCCATTCGTATTTTACCCATTCGTACCTTTTAAAGAATGAGGAAGCTCCGTGGTGCATTCCATGTCATGTGCCACTCACAATGAAACATTCTTTTAGAGTGTTGGGACTTGCACGATGTGAGACACAAACATTTTACAGCAGAGTCCATGAAAATCCTGTTCAGGGATCTTCCGCCTGACGTGATCTTTGAGTTTTTGAGAGAGATTAACATTTTTCATCTGATTTAAGATTTTACGGATGAAAGATTTTTAACGAAGTTTCTGGTGCGTTTCTAGACGATGTCATTTAAAGAGATGTGTGAAAGGTTTTTTTTTTTTTTTTTTTTTTTTTTGACTTGTGAGTTGATTTTAACGTGGTGACAGCCCTGATGTGGCCCCTTGCGGTCGGCTGGGCTATAAGCAACATTATCTTATCTTATCTTGCCTTAATTAATGGTTGCTTAAGAAAACTGCTTCAGTGGTGAACCGGGGAGAGAGACAGACAGAATTTATGGAAAGAGAGATTTTGTCTTTAAAGGTTAGAGGTAAAGAAGTATAAAGGTTAGGGGTCAGGAGGCAATCTTTTCAACTTACCTACATCCTTTTTTTTTCACAATGTAGTATCCTCTGTGCATAGAATTTTCACTCCTGTGTGTGGGGCTTGAGTAGAAATTTTTGTTGAGGGCTTTGTTACCAGCATTATTGCGATGACGGTTGTTGTCATTATGTATTTAAAAGAGAACTGAAAACATCTATGATCATGAATGGAGTATAATGACAGGAAGCTCAATTATAGCAGTTTTAGAATAGTCCTGAGGCACAGATGGAATATAAACTGTCATTATGTGCTGGACTCTGTGTCCCTAAATTGATTATGTACACAGACACAAGCACATATGTACACTTATACTCTTTCACTCTCGCACACATGGCATGCACACACGCATACATGTACATGTGCACTCCTATTCTCGCACACACACCCCGCACACACACGTGCATACACACGCCCCGATTTTTTATGTTGGAATACACAAACACATGCGCACACACATACCTCGCCTATCTCTCTCTGTCTCACACACGCACACACACACTCTCTCACACTCTCTCTCTCTCTCTCTCTCTCTCTCTCTCTTTTTCACGTTGGATGGAAGTTCACAACATGGCAATCGAGAATGTAATTCAGCAGAACATTTCCAACCTGAAACGGATTCACTCAAAAAACGATCACCTGCATCAGTACATGATGTGAAACGCTTGCTGCAGGAACACCCTCGCAACCTGATTCCAGAACTGTGCCACCTGTTCTACGATCTGGGATGGGTGACTGGTACTGGCGGGGGCATCACCATCAAACACAAGTCAGTTCATTTTTTTTCCCCATCCGTTAAGTATTCCTGTTTTCTGTGTTAACCCTTTCCCTGTTTTTTAATCTGTATATGACAAGTATTCCTGTTTTCTGTGTTAACCCTTTCTCTGTATTTTTAATGTGTATGATGAGTATTGCTGCTTTCTGTGTTAACCCTTTCCCTGTATTTTAATCTGCGTATGACAAGTATTCGTTTTTTTTGTTGACCCTTTCCCTGTTTTTTAATCTGTATGACAAGTATTTTCTGCATTATTAACCCTTTCCCCACTAGCCTGTGTAAGTCTGCTGGCTGAATGCCTGTGTGCATGCCTATAGTTGTGTTGCTTGGCTGCCAGAATGGTATCGGCTGTTGTGATAGGTTATTTTGTTAAATCTGTTTCCGACTAACCAAAGTGTCAGTTTTGCTAAGTTCTTTTGTATGTCATCAAGAAATGGCTGGTCTAGAAAAACGTATGTTTTCAAAGATTCCTTTCATGTGTCCAGTGACTCAAATGAAATTGCTCGGAAACCATGGGGAAAGAATAATGTGCTTGGATAACTAAAAACAATATGGCACTTGCCCACAGCCAACACAGACCAGCGAGACGAAGACCCAATTATTAAATGACCAAGTTTCTTTTTCCTATTTTTTTGACAGAGGAGAGAGTCTGAAAGTTATGAATACCTGTTGTTGAAGATTGTTGCCGATGACAGTTTGTGTACTTGTCAGGTGTCCCAAATAGCAGGTTGCTCTGATGACAGAGGTTATCACCAACAGCTGTGAAAGTGTTAACAGATGTTCAGACACGACCTGTACTCTGTCCACACCAACAGCTCAGATGTACCTGTACCAACTTGGATGTACCTGTGCATACATACACACATTTCATAGGCATGTTGCAAACATATACTTGTGCATGCTTGCAGGCATGCACTGACAGACATGCCTTCATGCACTTGCATTGATGGACATGTGTAGGTACATAATGTGCACTGTTTGTTGAGTGTACAAGTGGTGGGATTCTTTGGAAGATAGGTGTTTCGATAAGTGTTTGTTTTATTGAATTTTTGGACATTAGTTATAGAGAAACGTTTTTTTAACATTTGCCCAACGTTTACCTTTATTCCTTTTTAAACTTCTGTGCCGTCTCCAGGACTTTGGACAAGGTAGGAAAGAGTTGATGGGCTGTGTACAGATCGAGACGACGAGTGTCATAGGAGATGAACTTCATATATCATGGAATATCCAAGATATGATAGTTGCGAAAAGAAACTTCCAATCTTTATATCACAAGAAAATCTGGGTTTTTTTGTTTGTTTGTTTTTTTTTTGTTTTTTTTGTTGAAAATATCTTTTTTGAAAAAATGAAAGAAAAGAAAGACAAAAAATGCACCTCAGTTTAGCTAAATTAAGGAAAGTGTATCAGTGTCCATTAAAATTTGATTTATTTGTTTGATATGTTGACATCTTGTTCCTGTGTTCAGTCTGTTGAAACCTGTTCACTGTGTGATGTTGTCCATGGCTCAGACAGGGTTCAAGGTGGATACTCTTTAATCTTGGGTACACCTCAAGCCTGAATTTAAGATGGCTCTGGCAGTCTGCTCTGACCTTGCATGCAGAACGGTCCCTATACATATATATATAGTACACATAAGTACATGCACAGCTAAGAGGAGTTTTCAAAAACTTTAATTTGCTGCAATTATCCTTTGGACAGTTTCAATTTACATGTCATTCAGGTCATGCAAGTGATTTTGAGTGCAATGAGCTCTGATGCCAAGAGAGGAGTCGTAATCCATCACCATTTTTATACGATTTATTCCCCTTGGTAAATCTTATGACCCAGGCAGGCTAGATCATAATATTTTAGGGTTTATAATTATACCGTCCTGACCCATGCAAGGGTTAATCTGAGGGAGTGTCAGCGTTCCCAATAAAATTTTCCTACTGCCTGCAATGTTTTTGTAAGCCAAAGGTGTATTCAGGCCCATGTTCTGCATCGACTGTACACTATGAAAAGGCAGATTCATCTGATGTGAGATTCAAACAAAAGTCAGGCTCGCTCTCACACACACACACACACACACACACACACACACACACACACACACACACACACACACACACACACACACACACACACACACACACACACACACACACACACACACACACACACACACGCATGCATGCATGCATGCATGCATGCACACCCACCTACCAATGCATGCCTACCTGAAGATTGAGTCGCCCCCCAAAAACAACTCTTAATGCAGTCGTGGGGAGGTTTAGGAAATATTTTACAAGTAACGTGATAACTGACAGGTCAGCTGTAAAAGCCGACAGATTACTGCCAACAAAAAACGACGTTTTGTATTTTAAGGGCAGGAATGACAAAAGCTGTACCAACATTAGTATCAAGTGCTGAGCTGGTTGTCACAGCAAGAGGATGCAGTTGGATAAATTATTGGGTAATCCTGCTCTTTTGATGGAAATTGCTGAATGTTTGATGCAAAGTCCTCATCAGAGTGTTCAGTGTGATTTTATTGTAGATTTGTAATGAATGACACCGCTTCATCATTGTATTTTAGAGTTATATATTTTGGCTTTATGTTACTGGTTCGTGCAGTCCTCATAGTTTTGTCCCCATCCAAACTTTTTTTGTTTGTCCTCCTTATATAGTAATAGCAGAATAATCGCAGTATTGTTTCCCCTCATTTTCCTCGTAACATAGTGACAGCAGAATAATCGCTGTATTGTTTCCCCTCGTTTTCCTCGTTACATAGTCACAGCAGAATAATCGCTGTATAGTTTTCCTCCTTACATTGTGATAGGTGAATAATTGCTGTATAGTTTTCCTCCTTACATTTGATAGGTGAATAATCGCTGTATAGTTTTCCTCCTTACATTGTGATAGGTGAATAATTGCTGTATAGTTTTCCTCCTTACATTTGATAGGTGAATAATTGCTGTATAGTTTTCCTCCTTACATTGTGATAGGTGAATAATTGCTGTATAGTTTTCCTCCTTACATTGTGATAGGTGAATAATTGCTGTATAGTTTTCCTCCTTACATTGTGATAGGTGAATAATTGCTGTATAGTTTTCCTCCTTACATTGTGATAGGTGAATAATTGCTGTATAGTTTTCTTGCTTACATTGTGATAGGTGAATAATTGCTGTATAGTTTTCCCTCCCTGTATGGTGTGACGTGTGGTGGTGGTAGCAAGGAGGAAATAAAAAATGAAGCATTTACTTCACTTCTCAAGTCATAGAAATTGATTTTTGTTGGGTTCCATCTCACTGTGGTACAGTGTGGAATGAAGGAGCAGACATCTGGCAAAAGGAGTGAATAGTCATGTAGAAAATTCATTAAAGAAAATGCCGTAGATTTTTCCTCTTGTGAATTGGTTCAAATTATGGAAAAATACTTAAAAGAAAAAATTGTAAGAAAATGTCTGCTTTACCATCGTGCTCAGAGTACATCGTTGGATTAATTCATGAATTAAGGCTGGATACTTGTCTGCTGAGAAAACATTTCTGTACATCAACTTTTGTTTGAATGCCCAGTGTTGACCTTGCTCTATCAGGAGAAAGGTATTGTGATGAATAATTGTTATAATGTTGTACTGTCCTATATGGTTCATATGTTGAGATTGCCATAACGCATCTCCCAGTCACAGGTTGCAATATATATATATATATATATATATATATATATATATCAGATGGGAACTGAAAGTCCTATAATGGGTGATAAGCTTTGTGTGTAGGGCTTTTTGTTCCAATGATAATTAACAATTTTTTTGTCTAATATCTCATGATGAAAGAATGTTGAATGAAACCACTGAACTGCGGCAGGGAGGAGATCTACATTGCGCCCTCAGGGGTGCAGAAGGAGCGGATCCTGCCGGAGGATCTCTTCGTGCAGACCATCAGCAACGAGGATCTGGATGGACCTCCTCCCAAGAAGAAACTGAAGAAGAGCCAGTGCACGCCCCTGTTCATGAACGCCTACACCATGAGAGGTCAGCCTGAACTTTAATGCTGCATTGTGGGTAAAGAAAAATGGAGACATGGAGTCGTGATCCGTTCCAGACTCGGTTCTGGATCAACTTGTCCTTGACCTTTCAACTACTCACCTCTCCCCTTGGCCTTTACTCTTCAATTACCAATCCACCTGTACTTGCTCTTCAGGGACAATTCTATCATGTTTTGTTTCCATAAGTTACCTGAGAAAGGTTGAGTGTTATGAGCTGTTTTTTCCATCCTGATTTTTGTGATTTTTATGAGCTGGTAGTTTCAGCTCTCATGGGTGTTATTTGCAGTATGCTTCATAATCGGTGGGAAAAAAAAAAGTTCACATTCCATCAAGCGTGGACCAAAACAGTGATAAGATACATTTAGCATGATGTGGAAGACTTGGTCAAGGAAGAGGGCAGTACATTTAGCATGATGTGGAAGATTTAGTGGTCAAGGCGGAAGACAGTACATTTAGCATGATATGGAAGATTTAGGGAACGAGGCAGAGGACAGGACATTTAGCATGATGTGGAAGATTTAGCGATGAAGGCAGGACAATACATTTAGCATGATGTGGAAGATTTAGCGGTCAAGGTGGAGGACAGTACATTTAGCATGATGTGGAAGATTTAGAAGGCAAGGTGGAGGACAGTACACAAACGCGCACGCACGCATGCATGCATGCACACATACACACAAACGCAAAGAAAAATGTAGGAAAGAAAGCTTTGGTAATGCAAATCCCTTGTACAGAAATGTAGCAAATGTGGTTAATAGTGCATTGTACATATACATCCATAATGGAGACATCAGAGCTGCAGTTTAAGAATTAACTTGTCTCTTTCATGAGAAGTGTCCAGCAGTCAGGTTCCGTAATAAAGGGGAGGTCACATGGACAGAATTCATCTGTAGAGTACCCACAGGACAGGTATACCTGTCCTACTGATGTGGCTGCAGCGCCTGCAGGATAAGATGGAGTCGGAAAGTGTCTTTGCTCAAAGATGGCAGGGGTGGGAGCAGAAAATCATAGCTATACTGAAAAGGCTGGGGGGTCCAGCGGGCTGCTTTAGGCCCCTGGTGGGGTGCAGGGGCAACACCCCCCAGACGCTGAAGAAAGTTTGTCTTATGACACTTTTGTGGCCTCTCCTTGAAAACAAAGTTAATGATTAACTTCTATACAAAAAGACTCCAAATATGACAAAATATGACTTAAGGCGTAAATATCAAACTGAAAATATTATGCCAGGTACTTAGAATACATCTTAATTTCAGTAAACCATCAAAACAAAATAGGATGCCATGTATGATTATTACTCACCAGTGTTGTTAATAGAAGGTAGTGGCCAAATTTCAATCACTTAATTTATAAGTTCAAGAATGAGGATTCCTGTTTTTTTTTTTTTTTTTAGTCTTACATGGCTTAAATTCAGCAGAGAGTTAATGTTTGCACTAGCACTGGATTGGAACAAACACTGAGCAAAATCAAAAGCTGCAGTGGGCCAAGTCTTACAATAGAAATCAGTGGCTGGTGGCACTGGGGCATCTGAAAAATGAAAGTCAATGGTTAGAGTGGATGAACCTGGAAGCAATGAATCAGTAACCCCAACTGAACAAATATTGAAGAAAATCAGTGTCTGCAATGAGTGAACTTGAAAAAGTCTATCAGCTAAAGCAGCAAGGTGAGTATGGAACTGGACATTAGAGGCTGCAGTGATGTGAATCATGGTAACAGAAGTCAGTGACAGCAGTGGGGTCAGCTTTTCAATGACTACAGTGGGGTGATTCTTGGAAACAGAAATCAGTGGGATCAGTTTTATTTTAAACCACATTGGGGCGAGTCTTGGAAACAGAAGTCAATGACTGCAGCAAGGTCAGTCTTCAAAATGAAAATCGGTGTTAGCAGAGGGGCAAGTCTTGAAAACTAGAAGCTGCAGTGGGTTGTCCTGAAAATGGAAATCAATAGCAGCAGAGAGACAAGTCTTGATTACATCCGATTGTCTGTTCCTTAGCTTTTTTACTTCTTTGCAAAGAAGCTTCTTATGCCTGTGGGAGTTTCTTATATCTGTGGGAGTGGCTTTCCGTTTCGTTGGCTCTGTTCTGGGAGACGAATCACAAAATGGTTGGGGTGCCGAACTTGTTCCGGCATGTCCTCTCCAAAAACATGGTTCCAACTGCATAGTATACACCAAGCAGCGCCTACTTCATTTGTTTTCCATAGCCATTTTCGGAACGGACGATTTGATTCGTCCATCTCATCCATCCGTTCATTTCTCCACTTGTTTTTCTTCAGGTCATTGTCGATCTTCCGTGCCTCTGCTTCGCCGTTAATTAGCTCCATTTTTTACAAATATAAATCACGATGATATGGTCTTCACGCATTGAAAACAAGATGGCGGATTTCAAATACAAGTGGCGTGAAAACCTGAATCAGGTCACGGAACGCCCACACTGAAGAAAAAAAAAAGGAAAAATTTGCTATACGGAATTCCGTATCAATTCGGAAGGTCTCCCACCCCTGAGATAGGTATCCAGCAGAACGTATTATGATCAGACATTCTGTGTTCACTCACACTGCAATGTTTTCATCCTCTGTAGAAGGATATCTCCCTGTTCCAAGCAGTGACCAGTTTAATCGTAAGTCTGAAATAGTGGTGTGTATGCATGTGTGTGTGTGTGAATTCTTGAACAAAAAATTGGCTAGTGCCAAATTTAATTGCAAGTCTAAAATGATGTGTATGTGCATGTGTGTAAATTTTGAAATTTTTTTTTGCCACCACAGTCTCTTGGTATTAGTTTTTAATGTGTGTGCGTGTGTGTATATATATATAATTTTTTTCTTTTGGTTTGGAACATTGCAATCTAGTCATGTCGGCCATCTTAGTTTTCCTGCTGCATGCTGTACTTCAGACCAGTTCTTTGCACTCGGCTGGGCTATAAGCAGCTTGACTTTGATCATTTGCGGCATGACATTTGACCAATGTGAGGGGCACTGAATGGAAGGCAAAATGCCCTGTTTGCATTGAGAAGGCCCAAGCATTTCCGACTTTCATCAACTGAATTCACTTCACCGTCATAACACTGCGACCAACAGGAACACAACAGGTTGAATGGAACTCTGTTGCAATCTTTACACTTCTGGATTGTTTGATGTGAAAAGGGAGAATTGGATATTTGGACTGGAAACAAGTCTAGATGTGTACAAAAAAAACCAAACAAAATCCACAGATGAAGTCAGTAACAAAAGAGGGACAGACTGTACAAAGATGGAAGATTAGTGAAAGCAGTGAAAGTGCAGATGAGAAAAAAATGGTGGTGTAAACTCTGAAGATCTGAACCACAGAATGTTAAAGTGGTTTACTGACATCAGAAAAGGAACAGACTTTTAACCCTTTGCCTGCCACACCCTTTTAAAGCTCTGAGACAACAGTTTGCCAAGCCTTTTTTAGTCGCGAAGGGTAATAATTTAAAAAAAAATTCTGGCTCGAAAACGAGTGAACAAAAGTGTATGAAACCTATACTTTTCTGAAAGGAAATTGAACACTATCTTTATGAAACCTATACTTTCCTGAAAGGAAATTGAACACTATCTATATGAAACCTATACTTTTCTGAAAGGAAATTGAACACTATCTTTATGAAACCTATACTTTCCTGAAAGGAAATTGAACACTATCTTTATGAAACCTATACTTTCCTGAAAGGAAATTGAACACTATCTTTATGAAACCTATACTTTCCTGAAAGGAAATTGAACGCTATCTTTTGATAACAATTGCAATCACATTCAAGAACACTGCAAAAGGTTTATGTCCAGTGAAATAGGTTTATGTGTTTTTCACTCAATTTCTAAACATACTATCATATTAGTGTGAAACAAAACAGTGAATTATTGTTGGAAAACAAAAGAATCATAAGGAAAAATGTATTTCCTTATGTGAAGAATATAAATCCAGAGTTTTCAAATTGACCACATAATGTCCACAGCTACATCCAGGTGGTTCGGAGGTTCAGAAAGAAATTTATGTGTCACTGTTTTTCTTTTTTTCCACCAGTGTTATGACCACACAACACAAACACAAAGATGATAAAATCACACACATATGTACATAATTATATGTACAGGACAGGAGACGGTGACTAATAGTTTTTCTTTGTGTGGTACTCCTGGAAACAAGGCTGCATACACACAGATGGTGTTGAAGGACACTGTCCACACACATAGTTTGTTTCCTTTCGGATGCCCCTCTTGCTGCACACCTTGCACCTCCTGCCTGATGAACGCTTCCCCCCAGTCTTTTCTAAGGTAGTGGGGAAGTGCCTCTCCGTCAGTCGTGCAACTTCTTCCGAATAGGGTAGAGCTGCTTGTGGTGCTGGATTGTCGCCATACAGGAGGTCGCTGATGACTTGCAGCTGGAACGTCAGGAAATCCAGCTTGCTGTGTGTGTGTTTCTTGAACACCAGGTAGGCATTCAAGAGGGATACCTGGAGGAGGTGGGTCACCACCTTCTTGTACCACCTGGTGGTCTTGCGGCTGGCATCGTATGACTGCAACATTTGATCAGCCCTGTCAACTGCACCCATTTTAGAATTGTACGAGATGACACAGCTGGGCTTGTTCACCTTCTGCCCCCCTCTTCGCTCCACCTCCTGCATGCTTTCATCATGCATGGTAGTCGGCATGTAGACTACTTTGGAAGACTGCCATTTCATAAACAGCAGACTCCCAGATCGCAGCGACTTCACTGGCTCCTGCTGGCTGACCCGTAGCTGCCTCACCTCAGCTGGTGCCCTGTTCTCCCGCATGGTACCACAGCAGACAGTGTATTTGTTCTTCATATACTGGTACAGTGCTGTTCCTGTGTACCAGTTATCCATGAAGAGATAACCTTTGTTGAGGAGGCAGTGTGTCATGAAGACAACAGTCTTCTCTGTGGTGGACAAATGGGTAGCATCAGGTGGCAGGTGCTGCTGGATTTGGAAGCCAGGGCCTTCTTTGCCTGTGTAAATGTGAAATTTGTATGTGTAACCACTGTCTTTACATACATTGAACAGCTTGATGCCAAATCGGGAGTGTTTCAGTGGTATGTACTGTTTCAGTGGTATGTACTGTTTGAAAACAAGCTTGCCTTTCCACAACAGTAACGATTCATCGATGGTAACAAACTTGTCGGGTGTGTAAACATCTTTGAAGCGGCCTTGAAGGTGTGTGCTGTACAGCCTGTCTCTGTCTGGGGCATTGCGGGCTGGCTCTTTACTGTTGTCATTGCAATGCCAAAATCGCAACAAGGCCTGCAAACGGTTCCTTGACATCAGCTGGGAGAACACGGGGGTGTAGAGGATTGGTAACGTTGACCAATAGCTCTCGTGGGGGCAGTGATCCACACCCATTCCAAGCTTGCTGTCATGGTTCACTGACCCAGTATAATATAACATGGTGCTGGGGCGGTGATCCATGTCCATCCCAAGCTTGCTGTCGTGGTTCACTGACCCAGTATAATATAACATGGTGCAGGTGTGGGGGCAGTGATCCACGCCCATTCCAAGCTTGCTGTCGTGGTTCACTGACCCAGTATAATATAACATGGTGCAGGTGTGGGGGCAGTGATCCACGCCCATTCTAAGCTTGCTGTCATGGTTCACAGACCCAGTATAATATAACATGGTGCAGGTGTGAGGGCAATGATCCACACCCATTCTAAGCATGCTGTCATGGTTCACAGACACAGTATAATATAACATGGTGCAGGTGTGGGGGCAGTGATCCACGCCCATTCCAAGCTTGCTGTCATGGTTCACTGACCCAGTATAACATGGTGCAGGTGTAGGGGCGGTGATCCACGCCCATTCCTATCTTGCTGTCATGGTTCACAGACACAGTATAATATAACATGGTGCAGGTGTTGGGGCAGTGATCCACGCCCATTCTAAGCTTGCTGTCCTGGTTCATTGACCCAGTATAATGTAACATGGTGCAGGTGCGGGGGCGGTGATCCACACCCATTCCAAGCATGCTGTCATGGCGACGCTGCTGTACCCAGGCACGGAGTTCCGCATCACCCACCAGGAGATGATCAAGGGCATCAAGAAAGGCCAAGGTCAGTGCTTCTAGTCAGGCAGGGCATATTTTTTCCCTACAAAGCTTGGTACATGAGTGTGTTTGTGTTTCCTTTGTTTGACCAGCTTGATGAGGCCTGCCCTGGTTTCCAGTTGATTACATCTACGTGCTAAAATTGAAACATGGTTTTCAACTGATTACACATATATGCAAAAATAGAAACTTGGGTTTTCAATTTATTACATCAACATGCAGGCATAGAAATATGGTTTTTAAGTTGATGACATCAACACGTTAAAATAGAAACAAGGTTTCAAATTATTACATCTACATGCAAAAACGTAAACGTGACTTTAAATTGATTTTGTCTGCATGCGAAAATAGAAACATGGTTTTTAAATTATCATATACATACCAAAAGAGAAACATGGTTTTCTTAGTGATTGCACCATACATGCAAAAACAGAAACTTCGTTTACATTTGATTACATCTACATGCAACAATTGAAAAGTTTTTCAGTTGATTATGTCTACATGCAACAATAGAAACATAGTTTACAAGTGATTACATCATCACACTGTCTTAGTATCTGCTGATTTATGAAATTTCATGACACTGTCTTTCCTACTGTAGTCTCATTATCTCTTTACTTGTCCTTACTGTTTCAAAATGTGATAGGAAAAAAACTGACTTTTTGCAATCCTTTTTTAAAAAATGTTTTCTGAATATGAGCAGTTCTCATCAATTGTCAAAAAGATTTTGCATATCATCATTCAGTTTATTAATAATATAGGGAATGATTAATGCCTGCATGAGTCTAAGAGGAAAATGTGTACAAGAAGGGAGAACAAGCTGGTGAATGCAGAGTCCACATGATAAGAAACAAGCTGGTGAATGCAGAGTCCACATAAGAAACTAACTTTATAGAGGGATAATGAGGTCATCCACACTCAAGAATAGAAACATGGTTTTCAGTTAATCTACATGCAAAAATAGAAACTGTTTTAAATCAATTTCATCTACATGCAAAAATAGAAACTGTTTTAAATCAATTTCATCTACATGCAAAAATAGAAACGGTTTTAAATCAATTTCATCCACATGCAAAAATAGAAACAGTTTTAAATCAATTTCATCTACATGTGAAAGTAGAAACATGAGTTTTAATTGCTCATATCTACATTCAAAAATACAAACATGGTTTTCAATTGATTACATCTAAATGCAAAAATCAAAACGTGGTTTTCAGCTTACAACAACTCCATGTAAAAATAGAAACATGGTTTTATTTGATAACATTTTGCAGTCAGTGTTGATTTTATGTGTTTTTAGATACGAACAGTGACTGTCGCCAATTGGTGAAAAGATTTTGCATATTATTATTCCCTTTATTAGTGTCATAAGAAATGACTTATACATGCACGAGTTTGAACAAGAAAATATGTTGAAGAAAGAAACTGAAAACAGGATCCGCATGAGGAACTGACCTTGAGGACAGAGGGATAATGAGATCGTCCAGAGAGGTGGCAAAGTATCGGAATGTAGCATCCATACGAGGAACTGACCTTGAGGACAGAGGGATAATGAGATCGTCCAGAGAGGTGGCAAAGTAACGGAATGTAGCATCCATATGAGGAACTGACCTTGAGGACAGAGGGATAATGAGATCGTCCAGAGAGGTGGCAAAGTAACGGAATGTAGCATCCATATGAAGAACTGACCTTGAGGACAGAGGGATAATGAGATCGTCCAGAGAGGTGGCAAAGTAACGGAATGTAGCATCCATATGAAGAACTGACCTTGAGGACAGAGGGATAATGAGATCGTCCAGAGAGGTGGCAAAGTAACGGAATGTAGCATCCATATGAGGAACTGACCTTGAGGACAGAGGGATAAGGAGATTGTGCAGAAGTAGAAAAGTAACGGAGTGTAGCATCTGCATGAAGAACCTAACCTTGTGGACAGAGGGATAGTGAGATGGTCCAGGGAGATGGAAATGTAACGGAATGTAGAATCTGCATGAGGAACTAACCTTCTGGATAGAGGGATAATTATATTATATTATGATGAATACTTATATAGCGCCTATTCTCGGCTAGAGACCAAGCTCTAAGCGCTTTACAATCCACACTCGTTTACACACTGGGCTGCCTACCTGGGTAGTGCCGACTGAAGAGCTGCCAGCTGGCACTTCATTCAGTCGTTTCCCATGTCATCCAGTCAGTATCGTTCAGTCAGTTTCCTTACTTAAGTTCATTCATTCTTTCCATTTCTCACGCAGGGTGCATGCTATGTGTAACGTGTCATCCATACCAACGGCCAAACTGGCCTTCTCTTCCGAAAGTTGGTGATGGGATTTTACGTGTGTGCAAGATGTTATGCGTGCGTTCACACACGGAACCTTGGTGTATAGTCTCATTCGAAGGACTGCATAGGAAATGGAGTCAGAACCAATGTTAACGAGGGAAAAATACCCCAGTACCGAAACGACCTGGCGGAGATTCGAACCCGCAACCCCAGGATCACCAAGATTTCAAGTCCGGCGCTCTACCAACTGAGCTATTCTGGCCCCCAAATGCAATCGTCCAGAAAGGTGGAAAAGTAATGGAATGTAGCATACCTGTTCCTCAGTGCTGTTGGTGCTCTGTCATTGGGTAGGAGGAGAATCGGGAACATACCAACCCTTGACCTTGAAATCAGGTGGATATCACATAATTATTGCTTGGGTTCCCAATCATGTGGGCATTCGAGGCAAAGAAATAGTTGAACTTGTCAAGAGTGCCACAAAGAAAGAGTTGAGCAGATTGTCTATCCTCTCTCTCTGATCTGAAACCCCAAACCCAGGCTTATGTCAAAGACCTCTGGCAAGAAGAATGGAATTCGCAGATGGGTAACAAACTCTCTAAAATCCGCCCAAATGTGAAAGTTTTTACCATGTTCCTGAGGCGGCCGTAAAGAAGAAACAGTTTTGTGCCGTTTGTTATACAGGCCATTCATTTTACACCCATTACCTTTTAAAAGGTGAAGAAGCTCCGTGGTGCATTCCATGTCATGTTCCACTCACAGTGAAACAAATTCTTTCAGATTGTTGGGACTTTCATGATGTCAGACATAAACATTTTACAGCAGACTCCATGAAAATCTTGTTCAGAGATGTCCCACCTGATGTGATGGTTGAATTTGTGAGGGAGGCTAACATTTTTCATCTAAGATTTTATGGAGGAAAGATTTTTAACAAAATTTCCAGTGTGTTTTTGGAAGGCGTGTTTTAAAGAGTTGTGTGTTTGATATTTTTATTTTTTAAAATGACTTCTGAGTTGACTGCAGTGCGGTGACAGCCCTGATATGGCCCTTTGCGGTCGGTTGGGCTATAAGCAACATTACCTACCTTGCCTCAGCCCCCTATCCAACCATGACTTTTCCCTTCATCCCCTTGTCCACCCTTTTGGATGCAGTGAACAGTACTCATACTCTGGCATTTCTTTCCCTTCGTCCCAGACATCCGCCACTAACATTGCTGAAGTAGAGCTAGACTCTAAACCTAAGTTTAGTCTCTGCCAGAGATCCTGTTGCTCCTAAATGTACGAGGTTATTTTTTTTTCTCCAGTGTTAAAGGCATTAGAAAACGATTAAATAGCAGGAGTGTGGTATTCTGAATGTTTCGTACATTGATTTACATGTTTGGTTGCGTCGCTGTATTATCGTGTTCTGAATTTATGTTCATATCCTGAAAGGATCAAAGGAGTGAAAAGATATTGAATTACTAGTGAGAGAAAATCTTAACGTCAAACTTTACAGAACAGTAATTTCTTCATTTAAAAAGATGCTGGAGTCGGGAATATGCTTCTCTAAAATTTGTCCCCCTTTTTTTTCCCTTCAGATTTTGTATTCCTCACTTGTTTTTCAATGTTGTTGTTTCAGTATGAATTGATATGCTTCAGGAGTCAATTATCGCTATGATGAGGAACTGGTGGTGCCGATCGTGGAAAACACTCCCGAAGAGAAAGACTTGAAGGTAGGGGCTGTTTGCCATAGATCATGGGAAGGATGGAGGGTGAAAAGGGAAGTGAGGAGGGTGGTGGTTGGGGAGAGAGATGTGTACAAGGGTGTGTGTGGAGGAAAGGGGGGGGGGGGGGGAGCATAGCCATTGAGCACCTTTTTCTCGCCAGCACATACATGCTTCTCACATCAGGAAAAGTTGCTTGTGAAGAATACTGAGTGTATTTTATCTTGAACAGAAGTTAATTTAATCAAAGGAGTGGGAGGAGGTCACCTTTATGTGAACAAGATGGGGTGTCTTTTGTGCAGGTGTGTAATTATTCACAGGGCTGGGGGTCAGATGACCTTCCATGTGAACGAAACAGAGCGTAATGTAGTTTGGTTCAGTTTAATCAAGGTGTCGCTGCATGCGGACTAGTCCCTTTATGTTACATCACGTCCACACAGTTTCAAGACCACACTGTGTGTGACATAAAGCTGGTGGATAGATGAATCGGTGACTAGGATGAGAGAATTTGGGAAACGGGTCTCGTAGCTATGACTTTGCAGATGTCTGACCTGTTTCATTAGCCCGACACACTGGTCAGACCTTGGGTACCTATCTAACATAGTCTCTGCCATTATTATTGTATGTGTATGAATGAGTGTGGGCAGGGCTCATGTGTGCGTCAGTGTATGCGGTGGATGTGGGAGTGTGTAGATGTCTATGTCCATATATGTGTGTGCTTGCAGACCTGTCTACCTTAGAATTGAACCATTAGTATTCCATGGAATAAATTTTAGTATTCCATGACAAAAAAGAGTTGTTCTTATCTTGAACTTTTATAATGATCATATGTCGCGCAATTCTTGTAGCCAACTCACTGCCCTGTACTCACACTCAAACACTCACACCACCCAGCACAAGTGCACTACACACACACACGCACGCACATTGCATGTATCTAGTTGACCATCTCATCCCCCCCCCCCCCCCCCCCCCCCCCCCCTCAGTGTGGTGATAATACTGATGTGGCCCTAAGCAACATTACCTCACCACCACCACCACTACCCCCTGCACACACAAGAGTGACAGTCACACATGTATACCCTCTATGCAGTTTTCATTTTCCATCTTTTTCTTGTCTTGGTACTGCCACTCCATCCCCCGCCCCCCTCCCCCAGTTTTTTTTTTGGGGGGGGGGGGGGTGTGGAGTGGAGCTAACTAACAAAGTAGAAGTTAAAGTGACAGACACACCTTGAGCAATTTTGCCGTCACTAGTGTCAAGAAACATCTTTTTGAATGGGGAATAAGACGATTGGTCGTTGACAGGGACAGATTCGCGTCGGCCACCAGCCTGCACATCATGATCATCTCGGCGTCGGTCACCTGCTGCTCCAGGTCCCCGAGTAGACTTCGCCTTGGCCTTTTTCAATGTCTGTACAATTGAAGGTGTTCCTTTCATCACTTCTGATAGTTTTTTTAATGCAATTTTGATGAAACATGTTTTATGCAGTCATTGCGCCCTCCATGAGCACAACTAAAACCTGTTTCGCACAAAGTGCACCACACAAAAGTTGGACCTTTTTTGAGCTTGGGACTAAGCACTTCCAAGTTGCGTGGTATGCATTCAGGAAAGTTTGCTCCCTCGTTTTGCCGACCTCCTTGTCAACATCTAGCTGTTCATCAAGCTCATGAACGCTTAATTTTGCTGGTGGCGGCATTCTCTTAGTGAATATCTGTGCGAGTCGCTCACTATGAAAGATGGCCGACCATGGTGTAAGCGAGAACACGCCAACTGGAAGTAAGGACAATAACTCTGTGTCTTCAAACAGGAAAATAGTACTTTTTTTTTTTCACCAATGTAGCCAATTTTTGTATATTTTGTTGTATTTGGTGTATTATCGTATTTTCCAGTCAAATTTCATAAAATAGGCTAAAAATTTGTAGGGTAGACAGGTTTGTGCTTGCGTGTGTGTGTGTTTGATCTGTGGGGTTCTGTGAGCATGATCCTGCATATGTATGTGTACATATACATGTGTGTGTGTGCCTGTATATATGGGCGTACACATGTGTGTGCGACTGCACATCTGTGTGTGAGCATGTGTGCACATGCGCATAATGTATGTGTGTGCATAACTTCAATTTTCTGTGGGAAATGAATGTTCAGAGGACAATATAGTAACAATAACACACAAACACACCCTAGTGCATACACATAGTACGCACTAGCATCTATGGACTATTACACTGTGCACACCTGCATCGCCCCACTGATGCACATCCATCGGCGCATACACGTCTACAGTGCACACTGCGGTCCCTGAGAGATTCAGTCTTGTTTCGGTTGACGTGTGTTTGATCATTTGTGTCTGTTATTGGAATGGCCCAATATAAGTTTGCCCCAATCTGTAGGGGTCTTCGCAGTGTTGGATTTGAGATGATTCCCAATATGAGTTTGCCCCAATCTGTAGAAGTCTTTGCAGTGTTAGCCTTGAGATTATTCTAATATTTATTTGTTTGGTGATGTCGTTTTTGCTCATCCTTCAAGTCAAGATGGGTATTTACTTCTCTTGATGTTGAGCTCTGAAAGATTGTCTATGGTAAGGTGGCTTTGCTCTTGTTTGAAGTAATTCTTTAGATTTCTTATATCAGATTGGGCAAGCTGTAATTCAGTTCATATTATTGCCTTGCCTGCAAGTGTGTCTACTCTCTCATTTCCTTGAATACCTGCATTACTTGGGCAGTACATCCATTTGTGTTGATCCATTGGAAGGCTGCGCATTACTTCATGCCAAGCAGGGCTTCCTACCCCGCTCTTCATTTTTTTAAGTAGGTTCAAGGATTCAAGGAGCCGTGTATGAGAGCCAGTGGATGCTTGTGTTACTTACCAGACTATCCAGGAAGACAATGGTGCATACAGTTTAATAACTTGCCAGACTATCCAGGAAGACAATGGTGCATACAGTTTAATAACTTCCAAGTCCAACGATGGAGGGAGAAGCAGTGACTTGTGTAGATGTGAAATTATTCTCAGGAGTGGGGGGTAGCTGGTTGACCCAGTGGTTCGAGTAGTGCGTGTGTGTTCTCTTGATCCTGTGGTCCTGGCTTCATTTCCCTATGTAGACAGCAAGGCTGGAGGAGATTCTGTCTTCCTTGTCTACTGCCATGTGAATTCTAGACATGCACACACGTGCATGCATACACACGCTCACACCATACACGCACTCACGGACAGACGCACACACGCATGACACACACCACCTGCCTAATCCCCTCCTCCGCCACCTCCAACCCCACTCCCTTCACCCCACTATCCTTTGGACGAGACATTAGAAACAAAGGTTTGTGTATGGACACATTTGGAGGGGGAGGGGGGGGGGGGGGATTGCATGCTTAATCCTGTTCTGTCCTTTGCTATTTGGATGGGGAGGAAATGAACAAACACGCATGCACGCACACACACACACACACACACTCTTACACGCACACATGAAAAGAAAAATATAATAAAAATATAATGTGTAGACTCGAATATAACAAAAATATATTGTGTAGACTCCTAAAATGTAATGCCAATTCCCTGAAGATGGAAAGAAAAAGCAGTCACAGTAATCCCATCGGAGACATGGCTGAAAAAAAAAGCATTAGCATTCACAGGGCAAGTTATCTCCTTTAGTCTGTTCTACAGATCGTTTCCTCCATCTTCAAAGGACAAACATAAGCATTAGCAGATGATAGATGTCCTCTCTCTTGCAATAGCAGATGAAATGATTGTGGCACTGCGTGCTGACTGTTTGGAAGGACGCCATGGCGATGGCAATGGAGGACTACCCTGACGCCTGCGCCGTTCTAGTCAGACGACATGGAGTGTACGTCTGGGGGGACACCTGGCAGAAAGCCAAATCCATGTGAGTGTTGGTTACATGAAAGACAACATGGATTGACGAATGTTTTTCATTTGTTCCCTTGTGTTGTGTGTACAGTTTCATGGCTGAAGTCAGAATCCCTGTTTTGTAACAGTGTACCAAGTTTTGAAGCCAGTCTGCCAGGGAGAAAAAAATGCCTCCAGGATTTTTTTTTTTTTTTCCCATGGTGACCATAGTCGAGCTTCCGGCGTACACTAAGATACTAAGACTTTGACTTAATACAAAGGGCAGAAGGGCCTCGCCCAGAGTTATCTAGCTTGTGGAACTCGGGCACACAAGTTTTTTTTTTTTTTTTTCCATTGGTATTCCAGAAAAGAATGAAAAAGTGATGTAGTACTGCATTTTTCAAACATGGAAAACCTTAGGTTAAAAAACTGGACCAAAAGCGAAAGAAAAAAAATCTACCTGATGAAGTAAGTGGCTGTCTGTTGGATGAAAGAAGAAAACTTACTGAAACGGCCATTGCCTCGGAGGCTGAAGAAGCCCGAGAGAGAGAGAGTGAAAGAGAGAGAGAGAGGGTGACTGAGAAAATTGGCCTCTTTGGGAACTGGAAAAAGCCGTCAGAGCTAGAACCACAGAGACGGTTTCACCAACTGCTAAGTGGGTAGTGTCGGCGACTCCCAGCTGGGAGGTTGTAGGTTCGATTCCCATCAGTCATGTGGGATTTTTTTGCCCCGACTGGCTCCTACCCAGAGTTGAGTTTGCTACAGGCTTGGTTGGGAAGACTGGGACCACACAGTCGAGTTTCATCCACTTTGTGGATGCGTCTTTGTGAGTGTTGCTTAAATTTCCTGACCAATACTGCAGATGCCTGTATCTCTGGGGCCTGGTTGACACCGGGATACATTATGAAAGTAAGCGTGGAGTACAGCCCTGTCATGCAGTCTCAGACTGGAATGGAAATCCGTAGCATCATCTTCATTCTCATCAATCGGCATTCAAAAAAAAAAAAGTAAAATTCTGTGGCCCTTCATGCCCTGCTCTCATGGTGACCTCAGTTTCCATATCCTATCGTCTTATCGTCTATGCCATGGTTTGATTCCGTCAGGGTCACCAGTAACGGTAAATTCATGGGGTTGTGTCACTGGACGGACATGGTGGTGCCCTCTGGAGGGAGAGCTCACTCACGCCAGCTCCGCGACAAGCAATGATTGTCAGCAGGGGGCTTGGTAGGTGGTGTGCTGCGTATGTTGGATCAGAACAGGCACCACTGAACACCACCGAAGTGACTTGGCAGCAGTGCAGTGTCTCCTCCAGTGGGTTGCCTCTTTGACTTGATATTGACTGCTCCCTGTAGATTGCCGGGATTGCAGTGGGGCTGGGCTGTGGATGGGGGGATTGGAATTAGCGGCATGGGTGCACTGCCACTGAGGTGGCACAGAACATTCAGTTGAGCTGAAACTGGATAAAAAGTAAATAATAGAATATGCAACTCACAGGTATGAATTGGGAGATATGTGAAGTGATGTCCCTTTTTGTCAGCTTGCTGTTTTCAAGTTTATAATAACTTTTGTTTAGGTGTTAATGTTTTCTGGAAAGGTTTATTTTCCCCATCATTTGAATAATCTCTACATATTTTCCGACTGTTTTGTCCGGTCTGTTTGCTTTTCGTTTTCTTTTGTAAGCAATGCATTATGTATTAGTGTTTACTTTCACAACAGTTAACTTGCCAATATTGCAGTAAAATTAACATGTTTACATGTAGACTTCGACTAACGTTTATTGACATCATTGCTTTGTGTGACATCCTTGAAACACCTCGGAAACACATGTCTGCATCACAGCCATGTTTTGAATCCTATCTGATTTTTTCCACAAATGGTACCAGCCATCATTTTGAAATAGTCAGGTGGGTAGGAGGTTGTGAGTTCGATTCCCATCCAAGCCATTTATTGTGGGATTTTTCTGCCCAGCCAGCTCCTGCCCTGAGCGGAGTTAACGAGGGGATCATAACTGGTGATGCAAGGGCCACACAGTCGAGTTTCATTCACTTCATGGGTTTTTCTCTGAGAGCGTTGCTCAAATTTCCTTAGCTATACTGCATGCGTCTTATCTCTTGGGCCTGGTTGACGCTGGGATATGTTACGTTGGCGTAGAGTACAGCCCTGCCATGTAGTCGGAATGGAAAACCATAGCATCTTCATTATCCTCGTCCGTTTCGATCAGCATTGGAAGGTCTCAAATTGCGTGGTCCCTGATGTCCTGGTGACCTCAGTTTCGATTGCCTTTCCACACCTGTGGTGTTGATTTCATTCTCTCGGGGTCATCGGTATCGCCCGTTTCACAGGGAGTGTTGGACAGCACCCCAGTCACTTTCTGCTGAGTGGTTGACGGAGAAAAAGAATGAAGAAAGGGGGGGAGGAGGAGTATGTCTGTTGGGTGATGAGTGTTGTGTCAAGGCGTTTGGTTGAAAGATGTCTGGAAGTGTTCAACTTTGGGCCTAGTCTTTCACACAATGTACAGAGATTGAATTTCATGTATTTTACTTTTTTATTTTCAAATTTATCATGATCACATAAGCCATCAAGAAGTAGGTTTATACATGCATATCCCATATCCAAAATGCATGAGTGAGCC
>CM065737.1:58658808-58693808 GCA_033310375.1 Conus canariensis
GAATCGACTCGCGGTTTTTTGCAAACGGAAGTAAATGGCCACAGGAAGAAGGAAGTCACGTTCTCGCGAGACTTCCTTTTCTACGAGAAACATGGCAGCGCCCATTGTTGCCACGTGTTTTACTGGGCGCTGGCAGGCACTCGGCCTTTTGGCTGTGTGATTTCCGGTTGGGCGCTAGCGGGCGCTCCTTGTCAAGAGGGTTAAGTGGATAAGCTCGACTGTGTGGTCCCAGTCTTCCCAACTGAGTCCGCAGCAAACTCAACTCTGGGTAGGAGCTGGTCGAGGCAGAAAAACCCACAGGACTCCGACGGGATTCGAACCCACGACCTCCCAGCCGGGAGTCCGCGACACTAACCACTTCGCCGCCGCGGCTGGTCCAGAAAATAATTTGTAATGACGTGCAAACCGTTTCCCCCCTTACATCACGTCACAAATGATAACATCCCATAATTCATTCATAAAAAGCGACCAGATCTCTCTCTCTCTCTCTCTCTCTCGTCGGTAAAACTGGGGGGAACCAGAACTGAAGTATTTTGATGAACACACTGACCAACCAATCTTCAGCAATCGATTGGGGGTGGGGGGGCAAGACAGATTAACATGATTGATTATGTATAGTATTCATTCTGCATAGTGTGGAAAATCTAGTATTTTTCTCTTTCCACTTATCACAGCAATGCCACTTTTTTTTTTTAATCCAAAAGCACTGGGTTATTATCAGCAGTGACATGGAGAGTTACTTTCTGTGGAATGTTGAAGCTCACATACTTTGAGCATTATGGATAGTAAAAAAACAACAGTGTTTACAGAACAAATATGATAGTAATAATAAGAGTTCGATAAAGAACTCAAACTGCACATATTATTAACCGCAGATGAAAATTACCTCCCTTGTCTGCACTATATTTTTTACTGCTCGTTTTGTAAAGTGGTTCAGCAGTTTTCAGTCCTGAACCTCAAAATATACTGATCTTAAGACATACAGCGTACAAACAACTCTATAAGGCTTAGCAATGATCAGCATCAGCTGTCCTTTAGTCATTTCCGGGGGGGGCTGGAATAGCTCAGTGGTAGAGCGCCAGTCAAGAACCTGTCCCTCAACCCCCCTCCTCCGCTTTTTTTTTTTTTTTTTTTCAATAATAATTTTACTCATGTCAAGGACCTGTCCCTCAAAGCATCCCCATACTTGTCTCATGGGCAGTCACATGCACCAAAGATGCATGTATACATACAAAATGCATAATGCCTATAGCTGTTAAAAGTCGGTGATATTACTACTGATGGTCCTTCAAGACTGGCATCTGCAAGCTATGGATTGTAGCAAAGATTGCAACAAGGGAGTGGTAAACAGAAGATAAAATGAAAAATAAATCGGATGGGGGGAGGGGGGGAGATCAGGATACAATACAAGCTCTGTCTACCCATAACCCTCATTCTCCTCTCCCAGTAAATCTGTAACAACAGGAATAGTTTCTTACTGTAAAAAAGTTGTCCTTGTTTCAAAGATCTCAGTCCTGCTATAAAAGTGTGGGGGAAAAAATTGAGAAGGAAAAGAACGAGAGAAAAAGGTAAACATAGCCCAATGTGATCAAATTACCAAAGCTATTGTTGAAGAATGACAGGGAGGAGGGAGAAACAAAAGCAGTAAAGATAGACTGTCTAGTTATAAAACAAATGATTGAATAAATAACCAGCAAATACTTTTAAAAGGGGATATGACAAGGGATGAGGAGCTATCCTCTACCAGTTAACACATGTGTTTTTTACTTTTAGTGATGCTCAGTTGATTAAGCCCTAATGAGAGGCCGCTGTCATGTTGATCTGATCCATTGTGCCCTTATTTGTATTTGATGTGTGCTGAAATATTGTCATTTATGATTTTGGCAACTTAAACGAAACCAGGTCAATGTATATCCGTGGACTTCTTACACCAAAAAGTGGCCAAGTTTCGTAAGGAGAGGATGAACAAGCACAGAACAATCGCTAAAGATGAAGGATTTCATTGTGGGATGTTTTTATTTATTTATTTTTTCTTTTAAGATCAAGTTAAAACCGTATGATGATTTGCAAGAATTCTTATCATCTTAGTTATGTCGTGTGAGAATTGAAGTTTGTCTTCAAAATGCCACTGGTCTCATTGTATACGAGCGCTGTGCTCAAAGTTGGAATACCGAGTTAAAAAGTGGGAATGCTTGACTTTGTGCTGTTGAGGCCATGGCAGCTGTGCTGGTTGTGTTTCAGGTGCGAGTGCTATGATTACCTGTTTGACATAGCCGTTCAGATGAAGCAGGCAGGACTGGATCCTACACAAGTGCCCACCCCACCCAAAAACGCCTACATTACTCCAGTCTGAAGTCGTCGCCATCGTTGTTTTTTTGTTTTTTCTCCTCTCCTTACTTCATACATTTTGCATTTACTTGCTTTTTTCTTTTTACCCACTCACTTGAGTTCGAAGTGCATTCAGTTTCACCATCTTTGACAACTTCATTTTGTCTTTTTTTTGGTTTGTTTGTTACCATGATCGCTGCCCAATTTCCTACTCATGTCCGATACCCAATACTTGAACATGCCTGCAATGATTCATTTCAGATCCTTTGCATTTAAAAAAAAGCAGAAGAGATTTAAAGCTGCTGGATCAGAATCTGTCATAATTGTTAAGAAACAAGTGGGTTTTGTTCGCAGATTTCTTTGTTTTACCCGTCAAAAGTTTTGTTACATTTGCCATGAAGTTGCCTCTGACTAGGCGTATATCTGTGGGTCAGCTGTTGTTCTCATGGTTGTTATGTTATTGGATGTTCAATCTGATTTTTTTTTTTTTTTCACTTTGTTGATTAGGGATTGTGGTTGTGGGGATATGGTGTGGGAGATGTGTGTGATGGTTTGTACGCATAGAATTTGGTGGCACATGTGTTATTGCTTGGTGCAATGAATCGTTATGATGGTTTGCAGCATGTAAGATTGGAGCTGTGGGGGATTATGTACATATTTACTTGCTTTGTGTACATATTTACTTCCTTTGTGTACATATTTACTTGCTTTGTGTACATATACTTGCTAAAGCGGGTTTAGAGCGCAAGGAGACCAAAGTCTGAATTAACAAGTCCTTTCCTTCCTTTTGGTGTGTGTGTGTGTGTGTGTGTGTAAGCCAAGTGCACTAAGCACATACAGGACCTTCCATATAATCAAGATATGGGCTCCATGGATGAAACCACATGTCCAGAAATGCAAGAAATTTTCCTGACATCACGAAATGTTTGGGTTTTCCCAAAACATTTCGGTAAATCCCGATTATTTAGTTCGATCCAGGTTTTTCTTTTCCAAACTGATCATTCCTTTGTCATTTTGCAGAAAGAAAGTGCAAATGCTGCTTCGGCCTGTAGTAATGTCTGTTAAGCCTGAAGAAGATACGTCTACGATCTACATCAGTATTCAGAACACGTTTTCACATGCCATTCAGCAGCGGCTTCTTCCAGGTAGTAACTGCCTAATTTTCACAGTAAAATAGGTTCTTTCTGACACAAATTACTTTCGAACCCAATTCAATAGCATACTTTGGGGCCTGAATAGCTCAGTTGGTAGAGCGCTGGACTCGGTCTCAGAGATCCTGGGGTTACGGGTTTGAATCTCTGTCGGTTCAGGGGATTTTTCCCTCCGAGTTAACATTGGTACTGACTCCATTTCCCAAACAGTCCTTCGAATGAGACCATAAACCGAGGTTCCGTGTGTGAAGCATGCACAACATCTTGCACACACGTCAATTCCTGTCACCAACTTTCAGAAGAGAAGGCCAGTTTGGCCGTTGGTATGGATGACACGTTACACATGCACCCTGCAAGAGAAATGGAAAGAAATGAAGTAAGGAAATTGAGTGAACGATACTGAACAATACTGACTGGATGACACAGGAAAATGACTGAATGAAGCGCCGGCAGGCAGCTCTTCAGTCAACACTACCCAGGTAGGCAGCCCGTTGTGTACACGACTGTGTGGATTTTCTGCGCCTGGAACCTTTGGCAAGGTGTTTTATAAATGCTATGCTATTATTATTATTATTATATGCTCCTGTTCTTTGGCCAATTTTGTCATGTCTGAGCATGTAAAAAAAAAAAAAAAAAATTGACACGGCCTGACATTTTGTGTGTGGAAGTTAACAAGTGTCGCTCTTTGGTCAGATTTTCCCCTCATGGGTTAGAGTCCGGCAGTGTAATTACCATTTAGAGCAGCAGCAATAGTAACCTTAACAACAGCAGCAGTAGCAATAGTAGAATCAGTAGTGGTACTTCTTATAGTCGCAATAACGACGACAGTAGCCTTAATCTTGTCTCTAGAAATTTTTTCCCCCCGATACATTTTTTTTATGGGAACAAAATTTGAATTTGTATGGGTAAACAGGTATGTAGTTGTATGCTCACAAAAATTTAAAAAGAAAAAAGGTAGGAAGGATAATACTTCAACACTCTTTTTTCTAACTAATTACAAATGCAAGTACGTTTAGTGCACTTTTCTTGTCTAATCAAGCTGAAAGGCACTTTAATGGCATTGATTCTTTTTGTGACAAAGCACCAGTGGTTAATTTAGTAGGCAAATGAACAATATATCTATATTTTGAAAGCATTCTGTTTATATGACAGATTTCATCATGATTATTTCGGCAAAGCAGTCATGCATAATCTTGCACTCATTTTCACATCTGATTTATGACAATCAGGAGATCGTGTGTTACATAATATAAGTTTATTAGAACCTGTTCATAAAAAAGTAAACAAATCTATACATTTCACATGACTATTTATTTTGCTCCCACTAGAAATGAATCTGGGTCAGAATTATCTTTATTTCTCATAAAATGTTGAATTTTCTGACTCTTCAGAACTGGGTTCAAGGTTTAATCCAAGTATCATTTGTAACTTCACATTTAGATCTATGAGCCAAGTCACAGACCTGTTGCACCAGTAACCACCCCACCCATATGCCACTCCCACCCCTTCCCCTTGAAATACAGGGCCGCAGGCTGAAGTTCCTGCTGGAAGAAACAAGACCACACAAGTCTTTGGTTATAATGAAAAAAGTCTAGTTTTCCATACAAGGGAGTTCTTACATCACATGCATAAATTCTGGTCATCACAATAATTCTTGAGTTCAAACTGTAGGCTGTTTAGTAAGTTTCAGAAGTAGTAAATACAAAGTAAAGTCAACAAAAATTATTTCTGCCTCTGGTTTCTTGAAGTAAAGTGAACTCCACTACATACAGGTCGGTAACAGTCAGTTTTAATGGTGTCCTTATGGATTGTATGTTAAAAAGGAGGAACAGTGTCTCCAAATACCCAGATTTTATCTGTCAAAGGTGTGTAAACCCTTCAACTTCAGGGGCAAAGCCCCCTGACCCCCTACAAGGGGGTCCGTTCCTTGACCCTGCTAGGGGGCCTCAGGTGACCCCATGGCCCGCCTGTTTATCATTTTTTCCTGGTTTCACCCATGGGGCCCTGATTGTGACTGGACACCTGGTCAACGGGGCAAATATTCTGCTCTGTAGAGTGAGAATTCCGACTGCTGTGTCTACCAATGAGAGGATGTTACTATTTCTAGTGCATAGGAAAAAAAAAAGTAATGGCTGAAACCAATTAGGTTTTCCTTTCCAACTAGTAGCTATTAAATCCTTGGATGCATTGGTACATATCTCTACATAGCTGCTGTGGTACCTTGGGACGTCCTGATAAATCTCTTGCATATTGCACTTTTGTCACACAATTGCTCAACAAAATAAGGGAATGTTTGAACATGCTTCCGTCACCTACCTGATCTGTTTACATTGGTTGTACAGGACAATGAGTTGTACTTGGCCAGGACAGCCGACTGCGACACGATGGAATCCTGCTGGCAGTTCTGTTCCCCCCATGCCCGACGGCAGCCTTTGTCAAACACTGGCTACAAGCCAGTGGTGGTGGGATTGCACGGCTCTCTTAACGCTGGCTCAGGCAGAGAACACTGTGTTTACTGCTTTTTTTTTCCCCCAGGAGACAAGTCCGTTGAAAGTTGACTGATGTGGTTGGTGGACGTTTCGTCTAGAACTGGCACGAGAAGGGAGGGGTTAACATGTGCTCACTGCGTGTGTGGGGCATGGTGCAAGCTTTTCTAGTAATTAGTGGAGGGCAAAATGGTGGAAATGTAGTATTGATCTTGGTTCTGCCAACACAATTTGTGGATTTGCTTCTCAGTTCTGTCAACACAACTTGTGGATTGGCCTTTTCCTTGGTTCCTGTTGCTGTCGTTTGTCAGCTGTTCCTGCAACAGAGAAATCAAACTGAAATACAGCTAGTGCTCTGGCATTGAGGAAACCCAAAGGGCAACAACTCTTAACTCTTTCATCCCTGCAACCCGGTTTTCTGGTTTGCAGAAATCTTACCCTTCCTTCCTGCAGCCCGGAAAACCGGCAGCACAAAATCCCTCCTTTCCTTCCTGCAGCCCGGAAAATCGGTTCTCGCGGTAAGCACTTTGAACTTCGCGCGAGTCGCGTCATCGGTACACGTCACGACCGGGTCGCTCGCGCGGCAGTGTTTACGAATGGAATGGATGCCAGACGGCCCCTACAGGTGGGAAAGTGATCGCCGCTCTGTTCTGGCCGGTTTGCTACAGCATACGTGGCAGTTCTTACTTTACACTTTGCTTTTCTCTATAAATCCAGGAATGAAGGGAATACTCATATTATAAGAATCTAGGAACAAGAGGAAGTAATGGTTCATAGAAAAGTAAGAATGAAAGAGTTAAGCAGGCAAGACGATAATGACAACTTGAAACTTTTTTGTTGTTGTAAATTTTGGCCGTTTGTTTACATTGATATATATGTAAGGGTAGTTTGTTTGCCAAGTTGTGTAAACTTTAGGATTGGTTGCTGGTCAGGCCCTATTTCACCTCTTGGTGGAGCTGCGGCCTTGGGATCCTTCCCTGTCAAGGCAGCTTAGTGCCACTCTGCTTGGATGAGCCCTAAGCTGCCTAGATCGCTAGTGCATGGAAACCGTTCGCTTGTGAACCTGCAGAAAACCTCACTTTTAATCAGTCCAGTGTCATATGAACATGTCAGAATTCTCACTGGTGGCTGTTCTGTATTTTGATGGGGAAAATGGATGAATGCTTTCATGTGTCATTTTTGTCCGATGTCTCAAATGCTGTGGCTTCCCCATGTGGTGGTGTGTACCCGGGGCTGGTAAACAAAAGGATTTATTGGAAAAAGTCCATGGTACTAAATGGATGACTTTGTTCTTTAACCCTCATAATATTCACACGCCGTATTTGATACTCTGGTTTTGTAAACAATGTTTCAGCATTGTAAGCCAGTAGGGCATTACCGAACACAAGTTTAGTCCCCAATTCGTGATAAATATCTTATTTCATACATATGTACATAATTTGTCGTTGACTTGTTGGGGGGATAGTTGCATTTGTTGAAACTGATGCATTTCCTTTCAAGGTAATCTTTTAATTAAAAAAAAAGATTGTTTTTAAAGCGTTTTTGATACCATTGATGTATCCAGAAGTGAACAGTCGTATGCTTTAGGTCTGATGTTATTACAGCAACAGTATTAGATTAACTATGATTTCAACCTGAACTTTGTTGATGACAAACATTGTTTTAGACTGATCTCTTATTTTCAGAAGTATACTCCGATTTGGAATTTTGTCTTGGCATTTTGATTTAATTTGGATTGATTTCACCTGGGTTACAGCCCTTGAGTGGGCTGCCATGGGTGTCTGGGCTCTGGACAGCAAGACATGATCTAACCGCCAGTGAAACTGCTGTACTTGCCAAATAGTGAATTGGACGATAGGCACTTTACTTGCAGTGTGAACCAGTGCACAGACTGCCGGTTCACACACCTCACTCAATGACCCCACTGCAAAATGCATAGCTGCCAACCCTCCACATTCTGTTTAACCCTGGAATTTCCCTCACTTTAGAAATCATTAGTCAGCTGAAATGCGAGGAGGTTAGAAATGTTTTCAGTCCAAACTAATCTGCCCCACCCCTTGTAACCCCCAGTTGTCAAATTTCGTCATGAGAAGGTTGGCGAGGAAGAAATGGTTTTTTTCCAGCAGTGTGAAGTAGATCCTGGATCATTGGAACATGGTTCACACACAAAAGTTTATTGTATATGCAAAATCTAGTTACACTGTCTTTAATAGTTGGTATGATTAAGAACGCTTTTTATTTGCCAACACAGCAGTCGTGTCTATCGTTTTGCACTGCACATAACATTTGCATTAAATTGGGTGGTTTTTGTTTTCCCTTTGTTTGTTGTCTTCAGTTTTGAAGTGATAATAGGGACTAACATGCCATGGTCGCCCTGTTGTAGTTTAGGGGTGCACAGATTAAAATAGAGTAGTGATCATGATCTTATTGTTGGCTTTTTTTGTTGTCATAGCCCCTAAGCCTCTGGATCTAAATAATAAATTAGAGAAAAAACCAGGGGACATTGAAAAGAAAATGGGACAGTGCACTGGTTTGTTGTCAGGGTGCTGGCGACAAAACAAAACACGACAAGATGACGTTCACCTTTTGATCCAGTCAAACAGATCATGGCAGTGAAGAGACGAACGACTGTGCGGGCGATAGGAGTAAACTACACATCATCTGTGCAACCGTAATTCAGGTCATAAGAGTAAGCTACACATCATCCACGCCACTGTTATTCAGGTCATGAGATAACGCAGATATGTGTGTAAGGGATGAAAAGGGTGTACAAATGAAGAAAACCAGCTACTCAGAATGGATTGTGTGCCTTATGGTCCATTTTGTCATTTTTGCCTTCCGTCAGAATGTAGATTGTGTTCAGGATATAGCATCAGGTTGTGTATTACCGATTCTGATAGTGTTCAGGATATACAGTCAGTAGTGTATTACGATTCTGACGGTGTTTAGCAAATCTAGTACTGATTACATCTACAATGTTAGAAAGTGCTTTGGCATTACGCAAGCAAGTCGCACCTTGGCACTAAACAGAGCAGTGTAAATGATAATTATTGTTTGATTTTCTTCATTTATGATATTTGGTTATTTTTCCCCAGATGATAATGAACTCGATTCGAGTGTGGGAAAGAAAAAGCGGCAAAGGATGATGGCTGTCCAGCAAGTTTTACCGGTCAGCAGTTTGTGTGTAAACATTTTGCAGCATGATTTGCTATAGTTTTGCCATGTTTCTTTTGAAGATGATGCGTTTTCAAATCCAATAAACTTGGGAAGAAATGCTCGTCCCTTTGTGTGTGATGTTAAGTTCGAATGCCCACATGCCGTTTGAATCTAGAAGAGTATGTAGTGTTGGCAACACTTGTGCAATCATGACTGCGTTTGTCTTTCCTTCTCTTGTGTGTTGAGTTTTGTTTGTTAGTTAAATCAACCATGCATTTTTTTATGGTCCGTATCTTATTTACACATTTTACATTGTAAAAGATGAGTTTCTCTCTTGCAGACACAATATAGCCAAACACACCCACCCTCGAGTACCCACAGACATTTCCAAAAACATGCCCTCTCCTGCTTCTCACCACTGGAAACCTTTCACGCAGCAACATCAGTTATGACCCTTGATGCTCTGAAAACGGCTGTAGTGATGGAGAACATTATGTTCAAGATGTTAATCCTCTGTCATTGTTTTTTGAGTGTATGTCATTGGGTGCTGGTTTCTTTGACGGACATTGGGGCAGTCCTGCAGATCTCGGCTGTCCGTCACAGACAACAGAGGTGCCATCCTGGTCTTCACATCCTCCATCCCAGACTTTTTCTGCCCAATCTTCCGTGACACCACAGTGGCGTTGCACCCACACCCCTCCTTCCAACCTCTCGACTACAGCCACAGCCCAACACTGGCAATCTACCACACCCACATCGCACGTTCCAACCCTCAACCACAGCCCCAACACTGGCAATCTACCACACCGCTCGTTCCAAGCCCTCGACCACAACCACAGCCCCAACACTTGGCAATCTACCACACCGCTCGTTCCAAGCCCTCGACCACAGCCACAGCCCCAACACTGGCAATCTACCACACCGCTCGTTCCAAGCCCTCGACCACAGCCACAGCCCCAACACTGGCAATCTACCAGCTCCATCAGTGTCAAGTCGGCATGAGGCAACCCACCAGAGGGGACACTGCGCTGCTGCCTGGTCACTTAGGTGGTGTGCAGTGGTGCCTGTTCTGATCCAAATTACGCTGTGTGGACTGAGACTAGCAGACAAACTGGGTATAATAGGGGGTGAATGTGCCTCGAGTGTCGTTACCCGCTCCTTAAAGTAGTCAGGTTCTAAGCCCTGCATGATCTGAACATAAACCACAGCTCATCATCCTTACGGTCAATTCACCTGGATGGCCGGGGAAGGTCCAGTTTGCATGACCGGCAAAATCAGGGCTCTCATCACAAAGGTCGGGCCGGGTGCACTAGGCACGCTTTTGCTGTCACCAGGAACTTGGAAAAGAAATAAACTGAAGCAGGTTTCCTCCGACGTGCGGCACACAGCTGGTTTGGTCCACTATGCACGCATCCTTAGTTTGATTAATCAGTGCCTGAAGGGGAGGCGAGGACCCTCCTGAAATGACTGAAAGGAAGAGCAGATTCTATTCAGTCCAACAAGCAGCACATCACCAGAAGAGCAGGCAAGATTTGGACTAACAAGTAGCACATCACAGAAGAGCAGGCAAGATTTGACAACAAGTAGCACATCACCAGAAGAGCAGGCAAGATTTAGACTAACAAGCAGCACATCACCAGAAGAGCAGGCAAGATTTAGACTAACAAGCAGCACATCACCAGAAGAGCAGGCAAGATTTAGACTAACAAGGAGCACGTCACCAGATGAGCAGGCAAGATTTGGACTAACAAGTAGCACGTCACCAGAAGAGCAGGCAAGATTTAGACCAACAAGTAGCACGTCACCAGAAGAGCAGGAAAGATTTAGACCAACAAGTAGCACGTCACCAGAAGAGCAGGCAAGATTTAGACCAACAAGTAGCACGTCGCCAGAAGAGCAGGCAAGATTTAGACCAACAAGTAGCACGTCGCCAGAAGAGCAGGCAAGATTTAGACCAACAAGTAGCACGTCGCCAGAAGAGCAGGCAAGATTTGGACCAACAACAGAGCACGTCGCCAGAAGAGCAGGCAAGATTTGGACCAACAAGTAGCACGTCACCAGAAGAGCAGGCAAGATTTGGACCAACAAGTACCACGTCACCAGATGAGCAGGCAAGATTTAGACCAACAAGTAGCACGTCACCAGATGAGCAGGCAAGATTTAGACCAACAAGTAGCACGTCACAGAAGAGCAGGCAAGATTTAGACTAACAAGAAGCACGTCACCAGAAGAGCAGGCAAGATTTAGACTAACAAGTAGCACATCACCAGAAGAGCAGGCAAGATTTAGACTAACAAGTAGCACATCACCAGAAGAGCAGGCAAGATTTAGACTAACAAGAAGCACATCACCAGATGAGCAGGCAAGATTTAGACAAGAAGCACGTCACCAGATGAGCAGCAAGATTTAGACTAACAAGTAGCACATCACCAGAAGAGCAGGCAAGATTTAGACTAACAAATAGCACATCACCAGAAGGGCAGGCAAGATTTAGACTAACAAGTAGCACGTCACCAGAAGAGCAGGCAAGATTTAGACTAACAAGAAGCACGTCACCAGATGAGCAGGCAAGATTTAGACTAACAAGCAGCACGTCACCAGATGAGCAGGCAAGATTTAGACTAACAAGCAGCACGTCACCAGAAGAGCAGGCAAGATTTAGACTAACAAGCAGCACGTCACCAGATGAGCAGGCAAGATTTAGACTAACAAGCAGCACATCACCAGATGAGCAGGCAAGACAGACTAACAAGCAGCACATCAACAGATGAGCAGGCAAGATTTAGACTAACAAGCAGCACAACAGATGAGCAGGTAAGATTTAGACAAGCAAGCAGCACATCAACAGATGAGCAGGCAAGATTTAGACTAACAAGCAGCACATCAACAGATGAGCAGGCAAGATTTAGACTGACAAGCAGCACATCAACAGATGAGCAGGCAAGATTTAGACTGACAAGTAGCGCATCACCAGAAGAGCAGGCAAAATTTAGTCCAACAGGGAGTACATCAGAACAAATCCTCAGCCCCAGACTGCTGACAGAGATGCCCCTTTCAATACCAGTGTGATTTCCGACACAGTTCATCGATTTGAGGAAAGCCTTTGGCCGTGTCACGTCATGAGGGGCGATAATTTTGACAACTTCCTCTTCAATTTCAATGCAGCACTCTACTGAAATATATGCAGGAGAATTCTTGGTGACGACATCAAGACGTTCTCCAAACATCCATCTTCCATAATGATCAGTCACATACCCCCCTTCCTCCCCCAAAACAAACAAGAAAACAAACAAACCCCCCCCCCCCCACTCCCACCCTCCCAACATATCTATGAAAAATGGAAAGCAAGAAAGAAGGTGCGTGGACCAGTCACATGGCAACAACTGTTCGCTTTGTACATACTGGGCACCTCCTACATTACCGGAGCTGACATCGCCAAGCCCTCAAAGACGAACAAGCTAGCAACCCCTACCCCCCCCCCCCCCCCGCCCCCACCTCACACACACACCAACCTATATCCCCTAATGCACCCTCTCTATCCTACGTTTGGAGAACTGGGAAAGTGTTGCGGCATGACATCCTGGGGGCGAGAGAGGCGGTGTTGGTCTGAAGCAGGTTTCCCTCGCAACAAGCCCCAAACCTGGGACGTGCAGCCTTCTTTCGCAGATTAGGCCTCGAAACAATCACTACAGCATCCACCCCCCCCCCCTCCCAAACACACACCTCATCCTCTTTCATCCTCCCCTCTCCTATCCCCTTCCTCTCCCATCAGCCCCCCCCCCCCCCCCATTGCCCCGCACCATCCTTCCTTTTCATTCATTAAATCTCTCTCTCTCTCTCTCTCTCTCTCTCTCTCTCTATATATATATATATATATTATATATATATATCCGTCTGTGTCTGTCTGTCTCTCATTCCTTTCCTTCAATCTCTGTTTCCCTTCTCCCTCATGAAAGAAATCGCTCTGTCTCTCATTCTTTTCCCCTCATTAAGATTCTCTCTCTCTCTCTCTCTCTCTCTCTCTGAAGGTTCTCCCCCCCCCCCCCCCTCCTCCTCGGAAGTTTCAGCATTGAACCTGCCCCCCTCCACCACCCCTGAAGAAACAAAACAGACGCCATGGACAGAGATTCAGAGAGCCGGCGGCAGACTTGGAAGGTGGGCCGGCGGCATCACACCCTGGATTACATGCAGACAGCGCTCAGAGCGGCTTTAGGACAGGTCGGGCGGCAGCAGCAACCGAGTAGGCGGGAAGGGGGGAGGGAGGGACGGCAGGGGCAACCAGCCACCCTATCCTTGCGCGCGCTTCCTACTACGGCACAGCCAAGACAGAGGGAAGGAGCGACGTAACAACAGCAGCAAGTGCCCTTTCTCTCCCATCGCTGTGGGATTTGTGCGGTGATTCGCGACAGGTTGTGTCAACAACTGGGGTATGTTGCTGACATTTTTTCCCCTCCATTTTCTTTCTCCTCTCTTCTTCTTCTCCTCCTCCTCCTCCTCCTCTTCCTCCTCCTCCTCTCTCTCTCTCTCTCTCTCTCTCTCTCTCTCCTCTCTCTCCTCTCCCTCCAAGGACAGACTGGAAGAAAAGGCTCTGCCTAAGATATCAAACTTTGATCAAATGAAAGTTTTCGGAGTTCTGAATCTCTCTCTCTCTCTCTCTCTCTCTCTCTCTCTCTCTCTCTCTCTCTCTCTCTCCAAGGACAGTCTGGAAGAATAGGCTCTGCCTAAGATATGAAACCTTGATCAAGAAAAAAGTTTCCGGAGTTCTGAATTCTCTCTCACATATCTCACAAATAGGCAACAATGTGTGAAAATCAATACAACTTCCTCTTCATTTCAAACACTTTCCTATGGCGACCCACAAGGCTCTATCCTGGGTCCCTTACTGTTCACCATTTACATCAATGATTTACCTCTCCATATCTCATCCACATGTGAACTCTTTGCTGATGATACAACAATACACACAAGTCATTCTGATGTTACTGTTCTTGCACAAACTTTACAAGAAAGTGCGAATGACCTCATAAAATGGACTGAACTAAATCACATGTCGCTTCACCCTCAAAAAACTAAATCCATGCTTATCACAACCAGGCAAAAAAGATAAAATCTCACTATTAAGTTTCCTCCTGTACATCTTAAAGATGAACCTGTTGAACAGGTAACATACCTCAAAGTGCTAGGAATAACAATTGATAACAACATTAGTTGGCAAGCTCACATAACCTCACTATGCAAAAAAGTTTCACAGAAAGTTTATCAACTCTCCAAAATCAAACGCTTCCTTGACCTGCATTCACGCAAGCTCTTTTTCCAGTCTCATATTCAATCACACATAGACAATGGATCTACTCTATGGGACTGTGCTAGCGCTAGCACCCTCAAACCATTGTTAAGCCTACACAAGCGAGCACTCAAATTAGTCCTCCTAAAAAGCAGTAGTCTTCTGGACTCGGACTATAAAAAAAATCAAGTTCTCCCATTAAGTCTGAGATTAGAATACAACAAAGGGATCATAATGCACAGGATCGTGTCTGGGAAGGCACCCTCAACATTAGTTCACAGATTCTCAATTAATTCCTCAAGGACTCTATCCAAACTTCATGTCCCTGTTCCTAGAATTGACTTATTCAAATCCAGTTTAACATATTCAGGTTCCTGTCAATGGAACTCGCTCCTAGAATCAACCAAACAACGCCAATGCATATCAACCTTCAAACACCATTATTTCAACCATCTTATGTGCCAGTATTTGCATACTCCGCCATAAATCCACCACCAATCACCACCACCCTCTTTGCCTTATGTATGTACCGGACTATTTAGAAAGTGTTTTTGTACTTGAAATGCACATGTATGTTATTTTGTTTAGTAAGTATGTCTTCTATGAGTACGTGTATGTGTGTGTGTGTGTGTGTGTGTGTGTGTGTGTGTGTGTGTGTGTGTGTGTGTGTGTCCTACCTCCTGCCCTCTTGTCATTCTGTCGATATGCTTATATTATGTGACTCTCTCTCTCTCTCTCTCTCTCTCTCTCTCTCTCTCTCTCTCTCTCTCTCACGGTTCTGCTGGAATGACTTGATTTATTATCCATAAGACATCCCCTCCTACCCGTAGCGACTGGGCTATCATTATGCATTTCCCACCTCCATTTGTGCTTTATTTTCTATCCCCCCCCCCCCCCCCCCCCCCCCGGTGCTTCAAAATCGATTGTCTTGTATCTCTTTGGAATTTTTTTAAATTTCAGATTGTTCCAAACATGCTCTCTTATCGCACCCACTCTCGCCTCTTTCTCCCCCACCCTCTCCCTCTCTCTGCAGACTTACCCCGCACTCCCTTCGCTCCTGCGTCTCTCTCTCTCTCTCTCTCTCTCTTTGAATTTTAATCCCGTATTGTATTGTAGTTCTAGTCACTTTTGCATGCTTCCTTTGTTACCTTTTATTTTATATTGTTGACCCTACTCAGGGCGAGGACTGGATGTAAAAAAGCACATCAGTGCTTATCTATTATCCTCGTAAATAAAGAATTTTGTCTTGTCTTGTCTTGTCTCCCCCCCCCTCCTCTCTCTCTCACTTTATTTTATTGTTTTATAAAATTGATTCTGTCCTGGATGAAAGGGATAAAACAAAAAAGAAAAAGTTGCGCGTGCATCTGGTGCGATGGTTTTTACCGATGGAGGTGAGAAACATGGCCTGTGGAGATCAACGGTGCTGGCTTCAGTGCATTAGGTTCGCTTGGTCTTTCTTTGGTTGGTTGGATTCGTTGCCTCACTATTAAAAAAAAAAAAGGTTTCATTAAGCGAATGTGGAGCGAGAAGAATGGTTGGTGTGTGTGTGTGTGTGTGTGTGTGTGTGTGTGTGTGTGTGTGTGTGTGTGTGTGTGTGTGTGTGTGCGCGCGCGCATGCGTGCGTACTTGTATGTAATGAGAGAGAGAGAGAGAGAGAGAGAGAGAGAGAGAGAGAAGGGGGGTGGGGGGTGGCAGAGAGAGACAGAGTGTGTGTTCTTGCAGGATGGAGATTTCAGGCAATGTTACAGTCTTCCAGCGTGCTGGATCATCCACAATCAAATTTATTCAATGATACATAGAGCGAAGAGAAAGAGGGTCTGGGTCGGGAGGGAGGAAGGAGAGAGAGTGACAGACAGACAGACAGACAGAAACAGAGAGGCAGACACACAGAGACAGAGACAGGTAGGGAAGGAAGGAGGGACAGAGGGGAGGGCTAGAGAGAGAGAGAGAGAGAGAGAGAGAGAGAGAGAGAGAGAGAGAGAGAGAAAGTGAAATATGTGGGAGGGTGTGGGGGAAAGAGAAAGCGACAGAGAGAGAGAGAGAGAGAGAGAGAAGAAAAAGGAGAGAGAGAAGTTAGAAACAGAAAGAGAGAGAGAGAGAGAGAGAGAGAGAGAGAGAGAGAGAGAGAGAGAGAGAAGGGGAGAGAGTTTGACACTTTTAATTCAGGCATACTCTCATTACTAAATTGGTTTGTAGCAAACCATGTGGATGAAATCATACAACTAAAGATAAGCCAAAAATTTACCTGTAACACATCAATGTGCACTAAACAAAATGGAACGTTCTCAGTCACACATACTTCTGGTAAGAAAAGATCCGTTATACTAGGGAAAACAAACAAACAAACAAAAGAAAAACAAATCAAACTGAGTGGCATATCCTGTTGATGACAGAAACTGAACGACAGCCAGGATCAGAAACATGAAGATTCAGCGTGCAACACAAACAAAACAAACAAACCGGACGGGTTTAAGTCAATGGCATCAGTCTGTTGTTTGGAAACACACACACACACACACACACACACACACACGACACACACACACACACACACACACACACACACACACACAAGCGCGCGCATACACACATACACATGCAGACACAGGCACATACGTAAGCGCACGCGCACCCACCCACACACACACAGACATACACACGCACGCGCGCGCGCGCACATACACAGAGAACAACTTTTTCGTCCAACTTTCTCCCAAATGTATACTGTAGGATTGATTGTTGATCGTCGACATAACATTTTCTGTTTGAAGAGCGTTTTGGGAACGAGAGGTACATACTATCAGCTGTGCCATTCCTTATACAGACTCCAGTTTTCATACCGCAATGTGTTTGTTCATAACGTGAAATCATCTTTAAATTCTGGAATGAATTGTTCCCGTTCCCTTGCACGGTCATCCAAATTCCTAACCCACTGATATACCAGCCAGAGAGAGAGAGAGAGAGAGAGAGAGAGAGAGAGAGAACCCTGAGAGAGAGAGAGAGAGAGAGAGAGAGAGAGAGAGAGAGAACCCTGAGTGAGAGAACAGAGAGAGAGAGAGAGAGAGAGAGAGAGAAGAGAGAGAGAGAGAGAGAGAGAGAGAGAGAGAGAACCCTGAGTGAGAGAACAGAGAGAGAGAGAAAGAGAGAGAGAGAGAGAGAGAGAGAGAGAAGAGAGAGAACCCTGAGAGAGAACCCTGAGAGAGAGAACAGAGAGAGAGAGAGAGAGAGAGAGAGGGGGGGGGGAGTAAGGGTGAAATAGGGGGAAGATGATGATGATGATGAAGAAAAAGAAAATTAAAATTTAATTCAACATTCTTATGTTAACCATGGTAAGCAGAAACATTTGCAGAGAGAGAGAGAGAGAGAGAGAGAGAGAGAGAGAGAGAGAGAGAGAGAGAAGAGAGAGAGCACGCGACACACACACACAGAAACCCTCTCTCTTTCTCACTATCTTTCTCTCTCTGTCCCTGCTTTCCCTGTCTCTCTCCTCACCCATCCCCCTGTCTCCCACTCCCCTCCCTCCCCCTCCTCCTCTCTCTCCCCCTGTGTATATATATATATATATGTATATGTGTGTGTGTGTGTGTGTGTGTGTGTGTGTGTGTGTGTGTGTGTGTGTGAGTGCATCCCCCTATCTCTCTCTCCCACTCGCTCTTTCTCCTTCTCCCCTACCTTTCTCTCTCTCTCCCCCCTTATCTCTCTCTCCTCTCTCTCCCCCCCCCCCCTCCTCTCTCTCTCTCTCCCCTTTCAAGTTACTGACTTTTTATGTGAAAACAACGTGGATATGAACTACATAAAGACAAAACAAACACCAAAACAAAAAACAAAAACAAGATTAAAAAAAAAAAAAAAAAACTCACCCGTGTGGAAGTGGATGGAAGAGAGAGGTAAGAGGGGAAATCAAGGGGCAGACAATTCACACGCTCTTATCAGCTGTTCGACATCTGCTTCACCCCCCCCCCCCCCCACCCCCACCCCAAAAAAACACAAGTGCCGCCGGCTGAACATGACATCCAGGACACACAGATAGGGGGGACTGACAAGAAGGGGGTTGGCGGGAAAGGGAGGGAGGGAGGGAGAGGCAGGGTCATTGAGTGGGGGGAGAGGGGGGGTGAGGATGGGTGGGGGGAGAGGGTAAGGAGGAGGGTGGTCGTGAAGAGTGAGGTGTGTTGGGGGGGGGGGGGGTAGGTGGGTGAGGGGGGGGGGGGAGTGGATGAGGAGACTTGTGTAATTTCCATCATTTGCCGTTATAATCTTTGGCAGTCATCAAATCGCTATAGTTTATCCACCTCCTGGGCACATTTTTTAACAATTAAAAAAGAAAAAAAATTCCGAAGACAGAATGTCGCCACCAGCACACGGAACTCAAGATAAGGAACGAATCAGAAGAAACAGACACATAATGCATCTTTCACCCTCTCTCGGTCTCTGTCCGTCTGTCTGTCTGTCTCTATTTCTCTCTCTCTCTCTCTCTCTCTCTCACACACACACACACACACACACACACACGTCCGCGCGCTCGCACACACGCACACACACACGTACGCACGTAAACACACAAGCGCGCACACGCACATACGAGAGAGAGAGAGAGAGAGAGAGAGAGAGAGAGAGAGAGAACACACACACACACACACACACACTCACGTCAGGACTCAGGAGGTGACAATGTGATTGCTTCAAGACGACCTGGTGTCCGTTTGCTCCCCTCAGTGCACCGCGATGGGGCTGTGGCGGGAAAGAGCCGGGTGAGGCTGTGCACACAGTGACGTCACAGGGATGCCACCGGGGGGAGGGGGAGAGAGGAGGGCACTGAAGAGGGGATAAAAACGGTTTGGAAGGAATGTCTGTTTAGCGCATTTAGACGAGAGAAAGATGTGTGTGTGTGCTGGCACCGACACATGCAGAAATGCACACGGGCATGATTCTTTGTCAAAGGTATGCGAACGAGCGTGCGCCTGCGCGCACATTCACTCTCACATATATGCAAACATACACACACACGCACAAACACACACATGCACAAACACACACACACACACACACACACTCTCTCTCTCTCTCACTGACCGACAGACAACACACACACATACACGCACGCACGCACACGCACAAGCATACACACACGTGCATGCACACGCACATACATACACCACACGCGCACTCATACACACATGCATAAATACAGAAAAACGCTCTGACAAACGCCCATACACACACACACACCGCGCGCGCGCGCGCGCACGCATTGGGCACAATAAAGGCCTTTTTTTTTCTTTTTCTTTTTTTTTTTTTACAATTCTGCCCTCTAAAAACAATGACAGGTTAAAAAAAAAATTAACCAATCAACAAAATTTGATAACAACAAACGCATTCTTACAGAGAGAGAGAGAGAGAGAGAGAGAGAGAGAGAGAGAGAGAGAGAGAGAGAGAGAGAGAGAAGAAGAAGAAGAAAAAGAAGAAAGAAGAAAGGTTTACAGTTAACTGACTCGGAAAAGAAAAAGATTCTTGCCGAAGAAAAAGCCCCACTGTTTAAGCACAAAACGTGTCCCTCTTTGAGATCAAATCATTTGTACTTCTGTTCCTTCCCTCTATTTGGTTTGGATCAACATTTGTCCCATGTGAAAGACAGGGGGAGGGAAGCAAGAAAGGATCAACATTTGTCCCATGTGAAAGACAGGGGGAGGGAAGAAAGAAAGGATCAACATTTGTCCCATGTGAAAGACAGGGGAGGGAAGAAAGAAAGGATCAACATTTGTCCCATGTGAAAGACAGGGGGAGGGAAGAAAGAAAGGATCAACATTTGTCCCATGTGAAAGACAGGGGAGGGAAGCAAGAAAGGATCAACATTTGTCCCATGTGAAAGACAGGGGGAGGGAAGAAAGAAAGGATCAACATTTGTCCCATGTGAAAGACAGGGGGAGGGAAGAAAGAAAGGATCAACATTTGTCCCATGTGAAAGACAGGGGGAGGGAAGAAAGAAAGGATCAACATTTGTCCCATGTGAAAGACAGGGGGAGGGAAGAAAGAAAGGATCAACATTTGTCCCATGTGAAAGACAGGGGAGGGAAGAAAGAAAGGATCAACATTTGTCCCATGTGAAAGACAGGGGGAGGGAAGAAAGAAAGGATCAACATTTGTCCCATGTGAAAGACAGGAGGAGGAAGAAAGAAAGGATCAACATTTTGTCCCATGTGAAAGACAGGGGGAGGGAAGAAAGAAAGGACAACATTGTCCCATGTGAAAGACAGGATGCGTTAAGGAAGGATCAACATTTGTCCCATGTGAAAGACAGGAGGAGGGAAGAAAGAAAGGATCAACATTTGTCCCATGTGAAAGACAGGGGGAGGGAAGCAAGAAAGGATCAACATTTGTCCCATGTGAAAGACAGGGGAGGGAAGCAAGAAAGGATCAACATTTGTCCCATGTGAAAGACAGGGGAGGGAAGCAAGAAAGGATCAACATTTGTCCCATGTGAAAGACAGGGGAGGGAAGAAAGAAAGGATCAACATTTGTCCCATGTGAAAGACAGGGGGAGGGAAGCAAAGAAAGGATCAACATTTGTCCCATGTGAAAGACAGGGGAGGGAAGAAAGAAAGGATCAACATTTGTCCCATGTGAAAGACAGGGAGGAAGAAGAAAGGATCAACATTGTCCATGTGAAAGACAGGGAGGGAAGAAAGAAAGGATCAACATTGTCCCATGAAAACAGGGAAGAAAAGAAGGATCAACATTGTCCCATGTGAAAGACAGGGAGATAGCAGGATAGGATAAAGATAAGTCACACAGACACAGTCAAAGAAAGAGGAAGTCGGATTCTCGCATATGGAAAACGTTAACTACAGGATTTTTTTTTTTGTGTTTTTTTTTGTTTTTTGTGGTGGTGGTGGTGGTGGTTTGGTTGGAGTGTGATGTGTGTGTGGGTGTGTGGTGTGTGTGTGTGTGTGTGTGTGTGGTGTGGTGGTGTGTGTGTTGTGGTGTGTGTTGTGTGGCTGTGTGTTGCGCGCGCGTGCGCGTGCGCTGGTGTGTGTGCGTGCGCTGGTGTGTGTGCGTGCGCTGGGTGTGTGCTGGCTGGTGTGTGTGTGTGTGTGTGTGTGTGTGTGTGTGTGTGTGTTGTGTGGCGCGCGCGCGCGCGCGCTCTAGCTGGGTCACAATTAATTGCTTTTTTTCTTTTCAAAACAACTGCATCGTGTGGATGATGCATAATGAAAATTGTATCTCAGGGGAAGAGACAGACAGACAGACAGACAGACAGACAAGGAGTTTACTTTCTTGGCAAAACAGTGTCATCTTCTTAACAAAAACAGGTGTCACTTTCTTGACAAAACGGGGTAGGTTCTTAACAAAACAAGAGTCGTTTTCTTTGGGGAAAAAAACAAAAAAACAACAACAACAAAAAACTCCCCCCCCCCCCCCCCCAAAAAAAAAAAAAAAAAAAAAAGAAAAAAAGTCACTTTTTGTCAAAAGAGGAGTCAAGTTCTGGACGTTACAGGTGAAACTACATCACGTTCTTGATATCACAGGAGTTTTCCTGACAATACTGATGCACCACGTTCTTAATATCAGAGTTTTCCTGACAATACAGGTGGATCACGTTCTTGATATCACAGGAGTTCTGACAATACAGGTGGATCACGTTCTTGATATCAGGAGTTTTCCTGACAATACAGGTGGATCACGTTCTTGATATCAGGAGTTTTCCTGACAATACAGGTGGATCACGTTCTTGATCAGTTTTCCTGACAATACAGGTGGATCACGTTCTTGATATCAGGAGTTTTCCTAACAATACAGGTGGATCACGTTCTTGACATCAGTTTTCCTGACAATACAGGTAGATCACGTTCTTGATAGTTTTCCTGACAATACAGGTAGATCACGTTCTTGATATCTGGAGTTTTCCTGACAATACAGGTGTCTCACGTTGATATCACAGGAGTTTTCCTGACAATACAGGTGTCTCACGTTGATATCACAGGAGTTTTCCTGACAATACAGGTGTCTCACGTTGATATCACAGGAGTTTTCCTGACAATACAGGTGTCTCGCGTTCTTGACAAAACAGGCGTCGCCTTCTCAAGAAAAGAGCTGTCATTTAAGTCAAAACAGGCGTCACTTTCTTCAGAAAAGAGCTGTCATTTAAGTCAAAACAGGCGTCACTTTCTTCAGAAAAGAGCTGTCATTTAAGTCAAAACAGGCGTCACTTTCTTCAGAAAAGAGCTGTCATTTAAGTCAAAACAGGCGTCACTTTCTTCAGAAAAGAGCTGTCATTTGGGTCAAAACAGGCGTCATTTTCTTCAGAAAAGAGCTGTCATTTGAGACAAAACAGACGTCGCTTTCTTAAGAAAAGAGCTGTCATTTGAGTCAAAACAGGCGTCACTTTCTTCAGAAAAGTGCGGTCATTTGAATCAAATCAGGCGCACTTTCTTCAGAAAAGAGCTGTCATTTGAGTCAAAACAGGTGTCACTTTCTTCAGAAAAGAGCGGTCATTTGAATGAAATCAGGCGTCAGTTTCTTCAGAAAAGAGCTGTCATTTGAGTCAAAACGGGCGTCACTTCTTCAGAGAAGAGCTGTCATTTGAGACAAAACAGACGTCGCTTTCTTAAGAAAACAGCTGTTATTTGAGTCAAATCAGGCTTTCTGTTGAACAAAAGAATCAGCATGCTCTCTGCAGTGAAAGTGCTTTGCTTTGTCCTAGCCAGTGCAGCGCAAGGAAGAAGGCGTTGAACCCTGCGAAGTGATCTGAAGCGATCAAAGCTAAGTGAATTTTCGTTGTTTTATTCGTTTATGTCTCACCTGATGAAGACCTAAGAGGTCGAAACGCGTTGTGTTTCGTCTTGTGACTCGTTTGTCCACGTTCTCTGGGCGGTTCGCTAACATTTATTTAAGATTTGTTTAGGTTTCCGCCTGCAGTCCTCTCGCTTTGCAACTACTTCCCACACAGGATTTGCTTCATCTCCATTCGCAGTTTCTCCGTTTGCAGCATCTCCGTTTGTAGCAGCATCTCCATTCGCAGCATCACCGTTTGCAGCATCTCAATTTGCAGCATCTCCAATTGCAGCATCTCCGTGTGCAGTATCTCCGTGTGTAGCATTTCCGTCTGCAGCACCTCCATTTGCAGCACCTCCCTTGGGAGCTCCCTTGGGGTCAAGTCTGGAACCGTGGTATGGGATATTCTGGCTTCCCCCACCGGGTATTTTTTGGCATTTCCACTGGCGATTGTTTGGGTCCCCATTGGGGATTTTCGGCACATCCCACGTGGTATTTCTGGCATCCTCGTGTGGTGTGTGTGTGTGTGTGTGTGTGTGTGTGTGTGTGTGTGTGGTGTGTGTGTGTGTGTGTGAGAGTGCGTGTGTGTGTGTGTGTTTCTTCCCCCCTAACTCCCCGCTGATATACACCAAGAGCATAGGGAAAGGGAGATAATATGTGATGCAGTGAGGATAGGTCATTTTTGCAAATAAAACGAGACAGTCACGCTCTGGACGAATGTTTTTTTTTTTTTTTTTTTTTTCCCAAACGCGTTCTTTGGTTTTCACTTCGCTACAGGATATGAAGTTATAATTCTATTTTCTCCCCTTCCTCCTCCACCTCCCACACCCTCCCCCTTGTGATTTACCGCTCGTTTCCTGGGCCTGGTTTACTACCAGACTGGATGTATAGTTTGTGAGTAGACACTTTGATCTTGTCGCTGTCAACACATACAGCGCTTTTCTTGTCAAAGAGGCTGAGGTGGGATTTGTGTGTGTGTGTGTGTGTGTGTGTGTGTGTGTGTGTGTGTGTGTGTGTGTGTGTGTGTGTGTTACGAGGGACTTACAAGATGCATTCAAAATATAAGGGAAAATGATTTCCTAAAACAGAGAAATTACTGTAAAAATCAAACACATACACACACGCACGCACACACACACACACACACACACACACACACACACACACACACACACACACACACACACACTCGTCTAATATCGCACTATTTTGAGGAAAGACGTAAAATGAAAGTACTACTACTACTACGACTACTACAACACACACACACACACACACACACACACACACACACACACACACACACACACACTCGTCTAATATCGCACTATTTTGAGGAAAGACGTAAAATGAAAGTACTACTACTACTACGACTACTACAACACACACACACACACACACACACACACACACACACACACACACACTCGTCTAATATCGCACTATTTTGAGGAAAGACGTAAAATGAAAGTACTACTACTACTACGACTACTACAACACACACACACACACACACACACACACACACACACACACACACACACACACACACACACACTCGTCTAATATCGCACTATTTTGAGGAAAGACGTAAAATGAAAGTACTACTACTACTCTACTACGACTACACTACAACACCACACACACACACCACACAACACACCAACACACACACACACACACACACAAAACACTCGTCTAATATCGCACTATTTTGAGGAAAGACGTAAAATGAAAGTACTACTACTACTACGATACTACAACACACACACACACACACACACACACACACACACACACACACACACACACACACACACACTCGTCTAATATCGCACTATTTTGAGGAAAGACGTAAAATGAAAGTACTACTACTACTACGACTACTACAACACACACACACACACACACACACACACACACACACACACACACACACACACACACACACACACAGAGTGTTCATGTACTCACACCCGCTGTTTTAGAAAAGGAGGTCGCATTACGTAGACATTATCTTCCAACCTCTGTGTATCTAAGGGCTACTCAACTAATGCATGAAAAAAAAAAGGTTGTATGAACGGATGGATGAACACGAGCGAAAACTGTCCCAACTCTCCGTTCCATTCGCACATCTCAAAGGCAAGTCCCACCCACACAGGCCACATCTCAAAGGCAAGTCCCACCCACACAGGCCACATCTCAAAGGCAAGTCCCACCCACACAGGCCACATCTCAAAGGCAAGTCCCACCCACACAGGCCACATCTCAAAGGCAAGTCCCACCCACACAGGCCACATCTCAAAGGCAAGTCCCACCCACACAGGCTACATCTCAAAGGCAAGTTCCACCCACACAGGCCACAAACCACTCTGGTGAGAAGACTGGATTACAACGCTGGCGTTTCGACACTGGCACAGGCTCCCCAGGAGTCGCTGTGTGTTATCAGGGGAACCCCGGGGAGGTTGGTTTTGATCTGTGGGGAGGCTGGTGGAGCCTGCGTCTGTTCCCCGTTTAAACGACCAGTAACTGGAGATGACTGATGTCTGTTGTGCCGAGTGCTTTTTGTATGGTGGTCGTACTCTCAGGAAAAGGGTGGGGAGAGAGAGAGAGAGTGAGAGAGAGAGAGAGAGAAAAGAGAGAGAGAGAGAGAGAGAGAGACTGAAAGAGAAAGACAGACGCAGAGAGAAAGTAAAAGAGAGAGAGAGAGAGGGGAGGGAGAGACAGACACACAGACAGACACAGACAGAGAGAGAGACAGAGAGAGAGAGAGACAGACAGACGGACAGACAGAGACAGAGAGAGAGAGAGAGAAGATGGGGAGAAGCAGGGTGAGAGAGAGAGGGAGAGAGACAGAGAGATGGGAGAGAAGTGGGGCGGGGGGGGGGGGGGGGGGGAGAGAAAAGAGGACAGTATGCATTTTAAGCAAGTTGACACGAACCACTACTGGGCTCTGTTTACAAAAACAAAAGCAAAACAAACAAAACAAACAACAAAAATGTCCGATTTGACCTTGCGTATCATGAGGATGAGCCTAAGCCGATAGCGTGAACAGACAATGTGTCATTGTAGAGAGCTAGGTAGTGGTAGGAAATTCATTCGGTTATATAATTCTGGCTCTTTTTAATAAATAAAAAAAAAAAAAAGTACTCGCGACCTAAAAGAGAAAAAAAATGTTTAGAACACAGAGATGAGGGGGGGGGGGGGGGGGGAATCTCCTATAGTTGCTGTGTAAAGTAGTAATATTGCGAAATGAGGGGGGTGGGGGGTGGAGTGGTGGGAGGGAGTGGGGTTAGAGGGTAACGATGCATGAAAAGCAACGAATTCTGAGGCGACTGTCAGTTCGACCAAACGCACTCACTAAAGTGACGTCAAACGATGACGTATTTAAGCAGGCTTAAAAATGACGTCAATGAGTTTCACACTGGCAGGGCTGACCACGTGTGTTCACGACAGCCTCCCCGAACAACAGAATTCAAAGGTTTCGTGTCATAGGTCAATGGGTGAAGTCCCCCAGTCTTCAAGCCATAGGGATGGTCAACAGTTGTGTGGGAGATGTGGTTGTGTCTGCGGGGCACAGCAATGGGACTAATAGGGTCCAGCTCTCTCAGCCCTTCGCTCTGATCATTGAACTGTGAAGAAACAAACACCTGCACACCTGGAATCAGTCTCTCTCTCTCTCTCTCTCTCTCTCTCTCTCTCTCTCTCTCAAAAGAAAAGATAGGAAGGGTGTAAGGAAGGGAAGATGGAAGAAAGAAAAAGACGGGAAGAAAACGAAAAGGAAGAAAGAAAGGAAGGAAGGGAGGAAGGAAGAAAAAGACACTAAGAAAAAGAAAGGAAGGAAGGGAGGATGGAAGAAAAAGACACTAAGAAAAAGAAAGGAAGGAAGGGAGGATGGAAGGAAGAAAAAGAAAGGAAGGAAGAGAGGATGGAAGAAAAAGACACTAAGAAAAAGAAAGGAAGGAAGGGAGGATGGAAGGAAGAAAAAGACACTAAGAAAAAGAAAGGAAGGAAGGGAGGATGGAAGGAAGAAAAAGAAAGGAAGGAAGGGAGGATGGAAGGAAGAAAAATAAAGGAAGGGAGGATGGAAGGAAGAAAAAGAAAGGAAGGGAGGATGGAAGGAAGAAAAAGAAAGAAAGGGAGGATGGAAGAAAGAAAAAGAAAGGAAGGGAGGATGGAAGGAAGAAAAAGAAAGGAAGGAAGGGAGGATGGAAGGAAGAAAAAGATAGGAAGGGAGGATGGAAGGAAGAAAAAGAAAGGAAGGGAGGATGGAAGGAAGAAAAAGAAAGGAAGGGAGGATGGAAGGAAGAAAAAGAAAGGAAGGGAGGATGGAAGGAAAGAAAAAGGAAGGAAGGGAGGAAGGAAGAAAAAGACACTAAGAAAAAGAAAGGGAGGATGGAAGGAAGAAAAGAAGGAAGGGAGGATGGAAGGAAGAAAAAGAAAGAAGGAAGGGAGGATGGGAAGGAAAAAGAAAGAAGAGGAAGGGAGGAGGAAGGAAGAAAAAGAAAGGGAGGATGGAAGGAAGAAAAAGAAAGAAAGGAAGGGAGGATGGAAGGAAGAAAAAGAAAGGAAGGGAGGATGGAAGGAAGAAAAAGAAAGAAAGGAAGGGAGGATGGAAGGAAGAAAAAGAAAGGAAGGGAGGATGGAAGGAAGAAAAAGAAAGAAAGGAAGGGAGGATGGAAGGAAGAAAAGAAAGGAAGGGAGGATGGAAGGAAGAAAAGAAAGAAAGGAAGGGAGGATGGAAGGAAGAAAAAGAAAGGAAGGGAGGATGGAAGGAAGAAAAAGAAAGAAAGGAAGGGAGGATGGGAAGGAAGAAAAAGAAAGGAAGGGAGGATGGAAGGAAGAAAAAGAAAGGGAGGATGGAAGGAAGAAAAAGAAAGGAAGGAAGGGAGGATGGAAGGAAGAAAAGAAAGGAAGGAAGGGAGGATGGAAGGAAGAAAAAGGAAGGGAGGATGGAAGGAAGAAAAAGAAAGAAAGGAAGGGAGGATGGAAGGAAGAAAAAGAAAGGAAGGAAGGGAGGATGGAAGGAAGAAAAAGGAAGGAAGGGAGGATGGAAGGAAGAAAAAGAAAGGAAGGAAGGGAGGATGGAAGGAAGAAAAAGAAAGGAAGGGAGGATGGAAGGAAGAAAAAGAAAGGAAGGAAGGGAGGATGGAAGGAAGAAAAAGAAAGGAAGGGAGGATGGAAGGAAGAAAAGAAAGGAAGGAAGGGAGGATGGAAGGAAGAAAAAGAAGGAAGGAAGGGAGGATGGAAGGAAGAAAAAGGAAGGGAGGATGGAAGGAAGAAAAAGAAAGGAAGGAAGGGAGGATGGAAGGAAGAAAAAGAAAGGAAGGGAGGATGGAAGGAAGAAAAAGAAAGGAAGGAAGGGAGGATGGAAGGACGAAAAAGAAAGGAAGGAAGCGAGGATGGAAGGAAGAAAAAGGAAGGAAGGGAGGATGGAAGGAAGAAAAAGAAAGGAAGGAAGGGAGGATGGAAGGAAGAAAAAGAAAGGAAAGAAGGAAGGTCGGTACGTCGGTCTTTCTTTCTCTCTCTCTCTCTCTCTCTCTCTCTCTCTGCATATGCGCGCCGCGCGTGTGCATGCGTGCGTGCGAGGGCGCGCGCGTGTGTATGAGTGCGTGCGTGTGTGTAGTGTGCCGCGCGCGCGCGCGCGTGTATGTATTTACCTGCGGCAATGTTTCTCATTAAGGAATGTATTTCTGACCTCTGGATCTGTCCTTGCGGCTTACGCTAAGACCTCCGCAAGATAAGACTTTGCAGTCGCTACAGTTGATGCGGAATAAAGTGCTTCAGATTTCCGTCTGTTCTGCCTGTCTATCCCCCCCCCCCCCCCTCCCTTCCCCCTTGCCATAGACGCGTACGATCTGTCCATTTACGTTTTCCATTAGATGAAAAGCCAAGTGTTTCAGGGGCGAGTTTCTTTCACGTTCCATTTTATTCAGAACACAGAACCTGGGGAAGCTGCAGAGACTGTCAAAGATTAGTGATGCTGTCTGGCTGTATGTCTGTCTGTCTGCCTGCCTGCCTGTCTCTCACCTTATGTAACTGTCTGACAGGCGAACAAATGCTTGAGGTGAAATGATATCTGTGACATGTTAAGGTTCCTGAACTGAATGAACGAATGAAAGTGTGTGTGTGTGTGTGTGTGTGTGTGTGTGTGTGTGTGTGTGTGTGTGTGTGTGCGAGAGAGAGAGAGAGAGAGAGAGAGAGAGAGTGTGCGCGCGCGTGCGTGCGTGTGCGTGTGTGTGTGTGTGTGTGTGTGTGTGTGTGTGTACCAATTGATTGATAGATAGGATACACGTACATAGATATTCCATTATTTAAAAAAACAAACGAATCAGAAATTGAGAAAGGCAAACAGAGAGGGAGAGAAAGAGAAAGAGAGAGAGAGAGGAGAGGGAGAGAGAGGGGGGGGGAGGAAGAGAGAGAGAGAGACAGACAGACAGACAGAAAGAGAGAGAGCACACGCACAGGAGAGGGACACAGCACACACAGAGAGAGGGGAGAGAGAGGAGAGAGAGAGAGAGAGAGAGGGGAGAGAGAGAAGAGGAGAGGAGAGAGAAGAGAGAGAGAGAGGAAAAAGAGAGAAGAGAGAGGAGAGAAAGAGAGAGAGAGCAAGAGAGAGAGATAGACAGGGAGAAAAGACAGAGGAGAGGAGAGAGAGAGGAGAGAGAGAGAGAGAGAGAGAGAGAGAGACAGAAGACAGACAGACACACACACACACACAGAGAAATGGGCAGAGAGAGAGAGAGAGAGAGAGAGAGAGAGAGAGAGAGAGAGGAGAGAGACTGACAGACAGACAGACACACACACACACACACACTGGACAGGGAGAAAAGAGAGACAGAGAGAGAGAGAGAGGGGGGGGGGAGGGAGGAGGAGAGAGAGAGGGAGGGAGAGAGAGAGAGAGAGGAGAGAGAGAGGAAGACACACACACCACACACACACACACACACACACACACACACACAGAGAAAGAGAGAGCGAGAGAGAGAGACAGAGAGAGAGAGAGAGACAAACACACTCAGAGAGAGAGAGAGAGAGAGAGAGAGAGGAGAGACAGACAGACAGACAGACAGACAGACAGACAGACAGAGAAAGACAGAATGACAGAGAGAGAGAGAGAGATAAAGTGAGACACACACACACCACCACACACACAAACACACACACACAACAGAGGAAGAAACAAAGAGAGAAAAGAGAGAGACAGACAGAAAATTGAGAGAGGGAGAGTGAGAGAGAGACACACACATAGTGATTTCTGGGACCCCTTATAGGGAATTTCTGGGATCTCCATAGTGATTTCTGGGATTCTTATATGGGACTTCTGGGATCTTTATAGTGATATCTGGAATCATTGGGGATTTCTGGGATCGCCATAGTGATTTCTGGGATTCTTAAATGGGACTCCTGGGATCTTTATAGTGATATCTGAAATCCTTACTGGGGATTCTGGGATCGCCATAGTGATTTCTGGGATCCTTATAGGGACTTCTGGGATCTTTATAGTGATATCTAGGATCCTTATAGGGGATTCCTGGGATCTCCAGTGATTTCTGGGATCCTTATATCGGACTTATGGGATCTTTGAAGTGATTTCTGGGATCCTTATATGGGAATTTTGGAATCTCCATAGTAATTTCTGGGATCTTTACAGGGGATTTCTGGGATCTTCATGGTGGTTTCTGGGATCTTTATAAGGGATTTCTGGGATCTCTCTAGTGATTTCTGGGATCCTTATAGGGGACTTACGGGATCTTTATAGTGCTCTGTGGGATCCTTATAGAGGATTTCTGGGGTCCCCACGGGAGATGATCAGTATTTCTGCAAGGAACTTCTGGTGTTCCCTTCGAGGTCTGTCTGGAATCAGCGAATGGGAGCTTTTTTTTTTTTTTTTTTTTTTTTTTTTTTTTTGCATTCCTACACCCTGGGACTTTTGGGCATTTCCACGACCTGGGAGCTTTTGCTATTTCCACAATTTGGGAGCTTTTGGCATTTCCACAACCTGGGAGCCTTTTGCATTTTCACAACCTGGGAGCTTTTGCCATTTCCACAACCTGGGAGCTTTTGCATTTTCACAGCCTGGGAGCTTTTGCCATTTCCATGATCTGGCAGCTTTTTGCATTTCCACAACCTGGGAGCTTTGGGCATTTCAACAACCTGGGAGCTTTGGGCATTTCAACAACCTGGCAGCTTTGAGCATTCTGAACAACCTGGGAGCTTTGGGCATTTCCACAACCTGGGAGCTTTTGCCATTTCCACAACCTGGGAGCTTTGGGCATTTCAACAACCTGGGAGCTTCTTGCATTTCAACAACCTGGGAGCTTTGGGCATTTCAACAACCTGGGAGCTTTTGCCATTCTGAACAACCTGGGAGCTTTTGCCATTTCAACAACCTGGGAGCTTTGGGCATTTCAACAACCTGGGAGCTTTGGGCATTCTGAACAACCTGGGAGCTTTTGGCATTCTGAACCTGGGAGCTTTGGGCATTTCAACAACCTGGGAGCTTTGGGCATTTCAACAACCTGGGAGCTCTGGGCATTTCAACAACCTGGGAGCTTTGGGCATTCTCAACAACCTGGGAGCTTTGGGCATTCTGAACAACCTGGGAGCTTGTGCCATTTCCACAACCTGGGAGCTTTTGGCATTTCAACAACCTGGGAGCTTTAGGCATTCTGAACAACCTGGGAGCTTTTGGCATTCTGAACAACCTGGGAAGCTTTTGCCATTTCCACAACCTGGGAGCTTTTGACATTTCAACAACCTGGGAAGTTTTTGCCATTTCCACAACCTGGGAAGCTTTTGCCATTTCCACAACCTGGGAGCTTTTGCGATTTCCACAACTTGGGAGCTTTTGGTCATTTCCACGACCTGGGAGCTTTTTTTTTTTTTAAACCTAGGAGCTTTTGCTATTTCCACGACCTGGGAGCTTTTTAACCTGCGAGCTTTTGCCATTTCCACAAAAGCTGGGTGTGTCTGGCATCCCTGCAGGGGATTTCTTGATTCCTGATGGGGGATTTCTGATACTGCCACAGGACACCTCTGGCATCGTCAAAGAGGATCTCTCTCTCTCTGTGTCTGTGTGTCTGTCTCTGTCTCTGTCTCTCTCTGCCGACGTGCGCGACGAATTGAAGGGGGGAGGAATAAAAGACGCAACACGGCTCAACCATTCTGCGAACTGAACGGGACAGACACACTTCCTGCAAACGGATTTTCCAGTTCTCTCCCCCCCCCCCCCCCTCTCTCTCTCTCTCTCTCTCTCTCTTCTACTTCCCAACTAGATCTGATAAGATAAAACCTAACTTTTCACGGCCCCCTCACACCCACCCCATCCCCACCTCCCTCACCTTCCAACCCGTCCGGCTGCCGTCATTTGCCACGGGCCGTCTCCCCGGGTCTGTAGACTATCGGACGTGACCTGTTTGTCGTTTGCTGTAAGCAGAGACTTTGATGTTGTCACTGTAAACACAAACGGCGTTTCTCCTTTCAAAGGGATACGGGAGGAAATTCTTTTTTTTTTTTTCTTTTTTTTTTTATGTGAGTGTGACGCCGCCGTGGTGTCATCTGATAAGTCCCCGCCCTCCAGCCTTTTTGTTTACTTCAGATTTTTTCTTCTTTTTTAAAGCGGAGTTTCAGGGTGATCAGCAAAACGGAGCGGGAGGTCCTTGTTGCTGTCTGTGTTCATGTCTGTGATGGTTACAGCAAGCATGCCCCCCTCAGATAGCCGCCTCGCTGAAGAGGAGCAGTAGTGTGTGTGTGTGTGTGTGTGTGTGTGTGTGTGTGTGTGTGTGTGTGCGTGCGTGCGTGCGTGCATGCGTGCGTGCGCGCGCTTGTGTTCGTAATACATTCAAGATGTCGAAAATACATTTATGAACACAGATAAGTTACTGCACAGCAAGAAACAGAGAGAGAGAGAGGGGGGAAGGGAGGAGAGAGAGAGAGAGAGAGAGAGAGAGAGAGAGGAGAGAGAGAGAGAGAGAGAGTACATGTTCTCCCACACACGCAGTATCTAAGACGCCGTTCATGTTACAACTAACCCAGCTTCTAACTGCCATGTACGTGGTCCTGCATCACAGACATAGTGCTACACAATGCATGTATGTTAGTATGCAAGTATGAAGCAATGGACTGATGGATGGACTGGGGGATGGACTGATGGATGGATGGACTGATGGATGGATCGATGGATGAACTGATGGATGGATCGATGGATGGGCAGATGGATGGACTGATGGATGGACTGATGGATGGATCGATGGATGGACTGATGGATGGACTGATGGATGGGTCGATGGATGGATCGATAAATGGACTGATTGATGGATGGACTGATGGATGGACTAATGGATGGATCGATGAATGGACTGATTGATGGATGGACTGATGGATGGATCGATGGATGGACTGATGGATGGATCGATGAATGGACTGATTGATGGATGGACTGATTGATGGATCGATGGATGGACTGATGGATGGATCGATGAATGGACTGATTGATGGATGGACAGATGGATGGATCGATGGATGGACTAATGGATGGATCGATGGATGGATTGATGGATGGATCGATGAATGGACTGATTGATAGATGGACTGATGAATGGATGGACTGATGGATGGACTGATTGATGGATGGACAGATGGATGGATCGATGGATGGACTGATGGATCGATGGATGGATTGATGGATGGATCGATGGATGGACTGATGATAGATGGACTGATGGATGGATGGACTGATGAATGGATGGACTGATGGATGCATGGACTGATGGATCGATGAATGGACTGATGGATGGACAGGACTGATCGATGGACTGATGATGTTATCGTGTGCCATCGTGTACCGGTGGAAATGGAGGACACGTATAAACATCGCATGCATCCTATGTGAGAAACTGGAGGAATAAATGAGATAAATGAAAATGAACTGATATTTGAATGGTACGGGAAACGACTGAATGAGCGCCAGTAGGCTGCTCTTCGGCCGGCTCTACCTGGGTAGGCAGCCCGTTGAGTGAGTGAGGTAGTGTGTTTATTGTAAAGCGCTTAGAGCTTGGTCTGTGACCGAGGATAGGCGCTATATAAATACCCAATATAATAATAATAATAATGATGGATCGATGATGGACTGATGGATGGATCGATGAATGGATCGATGGATGGACTGATGGATGGACTGATGGATGGACAGATGGATGGACAGATGGATGGACAGATGGATGGACTGATGGACTGATGGACGGATCGATGGAAAGATGGATGGACAGATGGATGAACTGACGGATGGATGTAAGCCAAGAGCTTTACAAAACACCCGTTCTGCTCATGGACCTCAAACCCAAGATCCGAAAATACGACAAAGATCTGCGGTCAGAAGAACGCACACACACACACACACCGAACCTTCTTTCATATTATGGCCACACACACACACACCGTACCTTTTTTCATATAATGGCACACACAAACACACCGTACCTTCTTTCATATAATGGCACACACAAACACACCGTACCTTCTTTCATATTATGGCACACACTTCTTTCATATTATGGCACACACAAACACATCGTACCTTCTTTCATATAACGGCACACACAAACACACCGTACCTTCTTTCATATAATGGCACACACAAACACACCGTACCTTCTTTCATATGACATACACAAACACACCGTACATTCTTTCATATAATGGCACACACAAACACACAGTACCTTCCTTCATATAACGGCACACACAAACACACAGTACCTTCTTTCATATAACGGCACACACAAACACACAGTACCTTCTTTCATATAACGGCACACACTTTCA
>CM065737.1:58698808-58716308 GCA_033310375.1 Conus canariensis
ACGTGTGAAATACACTTCCTGTATGGTCAGTCCTACCACGTGTAAAATACACTTCCTGTATGGTCAGTCCTACCACGTGTGAAATACACTTCCTGTATGGTCAGTCCTACCACGTGTAAAATACACTTCCTGTATGGTCAGTCCTGCCACGTGTAAAATACACTTCCTGTATGGTCAGTCCTGCCACGTGTGAAATGCACTTCCTGTATGGTCAGTCCTACCACGTGTAAAATACACTTCCTGTATGGTCAGTCCTACCACGTGTAAAATACACTTCCTGTATGGTCAGTCCTACCACGTGTGAAATACACTTCCTGTATGGTCAGTCCTACCACGTGTAAAATACACTTCCTGTATGGTCAGTCCTGCCACGTGTGAAATACACTTCCTGTATGGTCAGTCCTGCCACGTGTGAAATACACTTCCTGTATGGTCAGTCCTGCCTCGTGTGAAATGCACTTCCTGTGTGGTCAGTCCTGCCTCGTGTGAAATGCACTTCCTGTGTGGTCAGTCCTGCCACGTGTGAAATGCACTTCCTGTGTGGTCAGTCCTACCACGTGTGAAATACACTTCCTGTATGGTCAGTCCTGCCACGTGTAAAATACACTTCCTGTATGGTCAGTCCTGCCACGTGTGAAATGCACTTCCTGTGTGGTCAGTCCTGCCACGTGTGAAATGCACTTCCTGTGTGGTCAGTCCTGCCACGTGTGAAATGCACTTCCTGTGTGGTCAGTCCTGTCACGTGTGAAATGCACTTCCTGTGTGGTCAGTCCTGCCACGTGTGAAATGCACTTCCTGTGTGGTCAGTCCTACCACGTGTAAAATACACTTCCTGTATGGTCAGTCCTACCACGTGTAAAATACACTTCCTGTATGGTCAGTCCTGCCACGTGTGAAATGCACTTCCTGTATGGTCAGTCCTGTCACGTGTGAAATGCACTTCCTGTAACCTGATGTGATCTTGTGTGGTCAGTCCTGCCACGTGTGAAATGCACTTCCTGTAACCTGATGTGATCTTGTGTGGTCAGTCCTGCCTCGTGTGAAATGCACTTCCTGTAACCTGATGTGATCTTGTGTGGTCAGTCCTGCCACGTGTGAAATGCACTTCCTGTATGGTCAGTCCTGCCTCGTGTGAAATGCACTTCCTGTAACCTGATGTGATCTTGTGTGGTCAGTCCTGCCTCGTGTGAAATGCACTTCCTGTAACCTGATGTGATCTTGTGTGGTCAGTCCTGCCACGTGTGAAATGCACTTCCTGTAACCTGATGTGATCTTGTGTGGTCAGTCCTGCCACGTGTGAAATGCATTTCCTGTAACCTGATGTGATCTTGTGTGGTCAGTCCTGCCTCGTGTGAAATGCACTTCCTGTAACCTGATGTGATCTTGTTTGGTCAGTCCTGCCACGTGTGAAATGCATTTCCTGTAACCTGATGTGATCTTGTGTGGTCAGTCCTGCCTCGTGTGAAATGCACTTCCTGTAACCTGATGTGATCTTGTGTGGTCAGTCCTGCCACGTGTGAAATGCACTTCCTGTAACCTGATGTGATCTTGTGTGGTCAGTCCTGCCTCGTGTGAAATGCATTTCCTGTAACCTGATGTGATCCTGTGTGGTCAGTCCTGCCACGTGTGAAATGCACTTCCTGTAACCTGATGTGATCTTGTGTGGTCAGTCCTGCCTCGTGTGAAATGCATTTCCTGTAACCCGACGTGGTTCCAACTGCCTGACTGACTTGGATCTTCAGCTTTTCTTTTCTTTTTTTTTTTTCTTTTTTTTTTTAAACATTCATAAACGTCATCATTTGACGACGTCAATTCAATCAGTGACGTTCGTTCGAGCTGACAGCCGTCTTTGAATTGACGTGCTTTTCATGAAGCTTTCTCTCCTCCTTATCGCACTTCACCCCAACACTTCGTTCCAACCTCGCTTCAAAACACTGCATACACTTGACACAGCAGAGGTACGGGGGAGGGAGGGGAGGGAGGGAGAAAGGTGGTTTTCTTGTTTTGTTTTTTTGCAGAATCTCCTTTGATTTCTCGACATCTTTCTGGAGAGCACTTCTCTACTGAAACAGTTCCAAAGCTGTGTCGGTACGGAATTCTGCTGTCGGTAGCCGCGTGTTCAAACGACACAAGATCTTGTCACTATCGGGGACAGCTCGTCCTCATGATTATTGATGGTTAAATCAGAAGGCATGACGGTGTTTTTACAGTGTCCATTAATCGGTCATGTGACCTTACTTAAAATGAATACTCACACGACCCTCCCCCCCCTCACCCTCCTTTTCACACACACACACACACACACACACACACACTTCCCATTCATCCTTCCTCCTCCCTTTCGTCCGTTCTCTCCCTCTTTCATTCCGCTTCACCTGACTCCACCCCTTCTCTCTCCCCCCCCCCCCCCTGACTGTCTCCACTCTCCTCTTTCCCCATTCTTTCTCCCCCCCCCCCCCCCCCTGACTGTCTCCACTCTCCTCTTTCCCCATTCTCTTTCTCTCCCCCCCCCCCCCCCCCCGACTGTCTCCACTCTCCTCTTTCCCCATTCTCTTTCTCTCCCCCCCCCCCCCCCCCGACTGTCTCCACTCTCCTCTTTCCCCATCTCTCCTCCCCCCCCCCCCCCCCCCACTGTCTCCACTCTCCTCTTTCCCCATTCTCTTTCTCTCCCCCCCCCCCCCCCTGACTGTCTCCACTCTCCTCTTTCCCCATTCTCTTTCTCTCCCCCCCCCCCCCTGACTGTCTCCACTCTCCTCTTTCCCCATTCTCTTTTCTCCCCCCCCCCCCCCCTGACTGTCTCCACTCTCCTCTTTCCCCATTCTCTTTCTCTCCCCCCCCCCCCCCTGACTGTCTCCACTCTCCTCTTTCCCCATTCTCTTTCTCTCCCCCCCCCCCCCCCTCTGTCTGTCTCCACTCTCCTCTTTCCCCATTCTCTCTCTCCCCCCCTGACTGTCTCCACTCTCCTCTTTCCCCATTCTCTCTCTCCCCCTCTGACTGTCTCCACTCTCCTCTTTCCCCATTCTCTTTCTCTCCCCCCTGACTGTCTCCACTCTCCTCTTTCCCCATTCTCTCTCTCCCCCTCTGTCTCCACTCTCCTCTTTCCCCATTCTCTCACTCCCCCTCTGTCTCCACTCTCCTCTTTCCCCATTCTCTCTCTCCCCCCTCTGTCTCCACTCTCCTCTTTCCCCATTCTCTCTCTCCCCCTCTGACTGTCTCCACTCTCCTCTTTCCCCATTCTCTCTCTCCCCCCCCCCCCCCCCTGACTGTCTCCACTCTCCTCTTTCCCCATTCTCTCTCTCTCCCCCCTGACTGTCTCCACTCTCCTCTTTCCCCATCTCTCTCTCTCCCCCCTCTGTCTCCACTCTCCTCTTTCCCCATTCTCTCTCTCCCCCCCTGACTGTCTCCACTCTCCTCTTTCCCCATTCTCCTCTCCTCCCCCCTCTGTCTCCACTCTCCTCTTTCCCCATTCTCTCTCTCCCCCCTACTGTCCCCCACTCTCCCTTCCCCATTCTCTCTCACTCCCCCTCTGTCTCCACTCTCCTCTTTCCCCATTCTCTCTCTCCCCCTCTGTCTCCACTCTCCTCTTTCCCCATTCTCTCTCTCCCCCTCTGTCCCACTCTCCTCTTTCCCCATTCTCTCTCTCCCCCTCTGTCTCCACTCTCCTCTTTCCCCATTCTCCTCTCCCCCCCTGACTGTCTCCACTCTCCTCTTTCCCCATTCTCTCTCCCCCCCTGACTGTCTCCACTCTCCTCTTTCCCCATTCTCTCTCTCCCCCGACTGTCTCCACTCTCCTCTTTCCCCATTCTCTTTCTCTCCCCCCCTGACTGTCTCCACTCTCCTCTTTCCCCATTCTCTCTCCCCCCCCCCCCCCTGACTGTCTCCACTCTCCTCTTTCCCCATTCTCTTCTCTCCCCCCCTGACTGTCTCCACTCTCCTCTTTCCCCATTCTCTCTCCCCCCCCCCCCTGACTGTCTCCACTCTCCTCTTTCCCCATTCTCTCTCCCCCCCCCCCCTGACTGTCTCCACTCTCCTCTTTCCCCATTCTCTCCCCCCCCCCCCCCCCTGACTGTCTCCACTCTCCTCTTCCTCCCCATTCTCTCTCTCCCCCCTCTGTCTCCACTCTCCTCTTTCCCCATTCTCTTTCTCTCCCCCCCCCCCCCCTGACTGTCTCCACTCTCCTCTTTCCCCCATTCTCTTTCTCTCCCCCCCCCCCCCCCCTGACTGTCTCCACTCTCCTCTTTCCCCATTCTCTTTCTCTCCCCCCCCCCCCCCCTGACTGTCTCCACTCTCCTCTTTCCCCATTCTCTTCTCTCCCCCCCCCCTGACTGTCTCCACCCTCCTCTTTCCCCATTCTCTCTCTCCCCCTCTGTCTCCACTCTCCTCTTTCCCCATTCTCTCTCTCCCCCTCTGTCTCCACTCTCCTCTTTCCCATTCTCTCTCTCCCCCCTCTGACTGTCTCCACTTCCTCTTTCCCCATTCTCTCTCTCCCCCCCTACTGTCTCCATCTCCTCTCCCCCTCTTCCCCCTCTGCTTCTCACCTCCCTTTCCCACCCTCCCCCCCTGACTGTCTCCACTCTCCTCTTTCCCCATTCTCTTTCTCTCCCCCCCCCCCCCCCTGACTGTCTCCACTCTCCTCTTTCCCCATTCTCTCTCTCCCCCCTACTGTCTCCACTCCCTCTTCCCATTCTCCTCTCCCCCTCTCCCCTCCTCTTTCCCCATTCTCTCTCTCTCCCCCCCCCCCCCCCCTGACTGTCTCCACTCTCCTCTTTCCCCATTCTCTTCTCCCCCTCTGACTGTCTCCACTCTCCTCTTTCCCCATTCTCTTCTCTCTCATCCTCCCCTTCCTCCTCCCTCTCTATTCTCTCTGTCTACACTCTCCTCTTTCTCCATTCTCTCTCTCTCTCTCTCTCATCCTCCCCTTCCTCCCTCCCTCTCTATGTCTCTCTCTGTCTACACTCTCCTCTTTCTCCATTCTCTCTCTCCTCTCTCTCCACTCTCTCTTTTCTCTCATCCTCCCTTTCCTCCCTCCCTCTCTATGTCTCTCTGTCTACACTCTCCTCTTTCTCTGTTCTCTCTCCCTCCCTCTCTCTCTCCCTGTCTGTCTTCTCTTCTCTCTCTCTCTCCTCTCTCACTCTCTCACTCTCTCTCTCTCTCTCTCTCTCAGCCCTAATATACTGTCTGAAAGCTGGCGAAGAAATTCTCAGTGATGAACTGGTGTGTGTGACAAAGAAGGTTCCTGACCGCAGTGTGTGACATTAAAAGGTTGTGTGAATTAGGTGGGTTTTTTTTCTTTTTCTGATAATGACTTGTGAGTTGACTTCAGTGTGGTGACAGCCCTGATATGGCCCTTTGCGGTTGGCTGGGCTATAAGCAACAGTACCTTACCTTACCTTATCTTATATGTATAATGTAACAGTCAGCATTTTTTTACGTGAAATTTTGGAACCAAATGTTACTGTACTGTGTGTGTGTGTGTGTGTGTGTGTGTGTGTGTGTGTGTGTGTGTGTGTGTGTGTGCATGTGTGTGTGTGCGCGCGCGCGAGACAGCTTCTGAAATTACGAGCGTATCCGGCTTCGCCTGCTACACACACACACACACACACACACACACACACACACACACACACACACACACACACACACAAACAACACACACGCACACACACAGACCCACACACAGAGTACAGTAACATTGGGTTCCAAAATTTCACGTTAAAAAAATGCTGACAGTTACACTATACATATAAGATAAGGTAAGGTAAGGTACTGTTGCTTATAGCCCAACCGACCCCAAATGGTCATATCAGGGCTGTCACCACGTTGAAGTCAACTCACAAGTCATTAAAAAAAAACAAACACCTAATTCACACAACCTTTTAATGTCACACACTTTTATTTAACTTTAAAAAAAGAGTATTCCACTGCATCTTAACATTATACACAGCTTTCGACTTTGAAAAAAAAGAAAAGAAAAAGAAAACGAACAGCTCTAAAACATTTCAGATGACAGCTTCTGACATTACCAGCGTATTCGGCTTCGCTTCCTGCACACACACACACACCACACACACACACACACCACACGCACACGCACGCACGCACACACACGCACGCAACACACCACGACACAGACACGCACCAACACACAGCACACACACGCACACACAGACACACCACACACACACACCACACCAGCACGCACACACACACGCACACACACACACACACACACACACACACACACACACACACGCGCACACACAACACACACACACACACACACACACACCACACACACACACACACACCCCCACCACACCCCCCCCACACCCCCCCCCCCCCCCCCCCCCCCCCCCTTCCATCTCGGAAATGAAGAAAGCCAATGGTCTGCGAAAGGGACCTCACTCTGCAGAGCCAAGCGACTCGTACGTCATGGTTATCTGTGCTGGCATTAAGCAGGTTTAGGAAGCCGCGTCTTTCTGCCGTGACCAGGAAGGAATTTACCGCCCTCGTCTTATACCACCAGGGGAAAGACGTCACCCTGCCTGCAGACTTTTACACTGTTGCCGTCAGGGAGTTACTGGCGGTGTTATGACAGTCAGGGTGATGATACAGCGTGCTTTCTGTGTTTGGTTTTTATTTGGAGAGAGAGAGAGAGAGAGAGAGAGAGAGAGAGAGAGAGAGAGAGAGGGAGAGAGAGAGAGAGAGGGAAGGAGAAGAAGATAAAGAGAAAAAGGACAAGAAGAAAAAGAAGGAGAAGAAACTGAAGTTGTTAAAAGAAGAAGGTGAAGGAGAAGAAGGAGAAGAAACTGAAGTTGTTAAAAGAAGAAGGTGAAGGAGAAGGAGGAGAAGAAACTGAAGTTGTTAAAAGAAGAAGGTGAAGGACAAGGAGGAGAAGAAACTGAAGTTGTTAAAAGAAGGAGAAGGAGGATAAGGAGAAGAAGAAGGAAGAGGAGAAGAAGAAGGAGAAGGAGGATAAGGAGAAGAAGAAGGAAGAGAAGAAGGAGAAGGAGGATAAGGAGAAGAAGGAAGAGGAGAAGAAGGAGAAGGAGGATAAGGAGAAGAAGAAGGAAGAGAAGAAGGAGAAGGAGGATAAGGAGAAGAAGAAGGAGAAGAAGGAGAAGGAGGATAAGGAGAAGAAGGAAGAGAAGAAGGATAAGGAGAAGAAGGAGGAGAAGAAGAAGGAGAAGGAGGATAAGGAGAAGAAGGAGAAGGAGGATAAGGAGAAGAAGAAGGAGGAGAAGAAGAAGGAGAAGGAGGATAAGGAGAAGAAGGAGGAGAAGAAGGAGGAGGAGGATAAGAAGAAGGAGGAGAAGGAGAAGGAGGATAAGGAGAAGGAGAAGAAAGGAAGAGGGCGGGAGTAAAGGGGGAAGGGGGTAGTAAAGAGAGAACCAAACGGACCGACAGGCATAGAGAAAAAGGGACAGAAATCAGCACGCTGAGAGAGAGAGAGAGAGAGAGAGAGAGAGAGAGAGAGAGAGAGAGAGAAGACAGACAGAGAGACAGAGAGAGAGAGAGAGAGTGGGGGAGAGAGGGAGAGAAAGAGACAGAGAGAGAGGGAGAGAGAGGGAGGAGAGAAAGGAGAGAGGGAGGGAGTGAGGGAGTGAGGGAGGGAGAGACAGAGAGAGGGAGAGAGAGAGAGGGAGAGAGAGAGAGAGAGAGAGAGAGAGAGAGAGAGGAAGGAGAGAGAGAGAGAGAAAGAGAGAGGGAGGGAGGGAGAGAGAGAAAGAGAGAGAGAGAGGAGAGAGAGAGAGAGAGAGAGAGAGAAGAGAAGAGGACGATGGAAGTTTACTGGCCTCTCAGTCAAACCTCCCCCCCCCCCCCATACCGCCCCCCCCCCCCCCCCCCCCCCCCGAAAGCCCAGGTGACGGACGTTTCTCCGTCTATTACGAACGAGCGGTCTGTGTGGAGACGACCTGCATGGCTGACTTCAAAGGCCAGGCCTGACGTTTATCTGCCCTTTACCACCCCTCTTCACACACAGCTGAGGGTCTGTTTCAAAGGCCAGGCCTGAGGGTCTGCGTTCTCCCTTCCTACACTTTACACACACACACACAGGCACGCACACACAGACACGCACGCATAACATACGCATGCATGCGCGTGCGCGCGCGCGCACACACACACACACGCACACACGCACGCGTACTGACTTGCACACACAGGCACGCATGTGCAAACACACACACACGGACACACCTTCCTCTGTGGACTATTACAGATGAAACGCATTCTTAAAAAAAACAACCGAAACATGTTTTTCCGTCTGAACCTCTTTCCTCTTCCCCGCTTTATCTCTCTCTCTCTCTCTCTCTCCTCTCCTTCTCTCTCTCTCTCTCTCTCTCTCTGTGCGAGGCGAGGCTGATTGACAGATAAAATCTTTCATTTTTTCGGCCAATATGCACCTAGTTGCTCTTTTCCATTAAGTCCTCGCCCTACGTAGAAATTACGATGCGAAAAAAAATAAAGAAAAGAGAGAGAGAGAGAGAGAGAGAGAGAGAGAGAGAGAGAGAGAGAGAGAGAGAGAGAGAGAGAGAAAGAAAACCCATAGGTCATGCGATGATAATGTAAAGTCAATGGGGAGGGATAGGGGTGGGGGGGGGGGTGGTGGGGGGGATAAGGGGATGGGGTGGGGGCACGCATAAAGATACTATGAGTGATAGCAGTAAACATGTTTGCGACAGCCAACGATGTGAATCTGACGAGATGACGCAGTTAATTACACGGGATGGAGAGAGACAGACAGAGGGATTTTTTTGTGGTGTCTGCGACATGCAAGAGCACAGTGAAAGGCACAAGGACGGGGGAAGAAAGATGGTGTACCCCGTGTGCACGTCCACCCCCGGGTAGGAAGGGGACTTTGTTGTCAGGTGCCCAGTGCCAAAGATCGAAAGCTCAAATTTCCACACAGGTTACATCGGTACAACGGTCTTACTATTGTCCTCAACAACAGGAAAGCGTCATCAGTCAGTGTGTGTGTGTGTATGTGTGTGTGTGTGTGTGTGTGTGTGTGTGTGTGTGTGTGTGTGTGCAGTGTGTATGTAGTGTGTGTGTATAGTGTGTGTGCGTATAGTGTGTGTGTGTGTATATAGTGTGCGTGCGTGCGTGCGTGCGTGCGTGCGTGTGTGCGTGTGTGTGTGGGTGCGTGCGTGCGTGCGTGCGCGCGCGCGTGTGTGTGTGTGTGTACAGTGTGTATATAGTGTGCGTGCGTGCGTGCGCGTGCGTGCGTGCGTGTGTGTGTGTGTGTCTGTCTGTGTCTGTGTGTATGTAGTGCGTGTGTGTGTGCGCGCGTTTGCGTGTTTGTGCGTGTGTGTGTGTGTGTGTGTCTGTCTGTGTGTATGTAGTGTGTGTGTGTGTGTGCGCGCGTTTGCGTGTTTGTGCGTGTGTGTGTGTGTGTGTGTGTGTGTGTGTGTGTGTGTGTGTGTGTGTGCGCGCGCGCGCATGCGTGCGTGCGTGCGTGTGTGTGTGTGTTTACTGCGCGCGCGCGCGCGCGCGTGTGTATATACTGTGTGTGTACGCGCAAGTGTGTAGTGTGTGTGCGTGCGCGCGCGCAAGTCGTTTTAAACACGAAGCACTAATATTAGGGTTTTTGTCGGAATTTAGATAAGCAGAGATTTTGTGCACAGCAAACGCGTTCACTGTTTCTGAATTTGAGTCTAAGCCGTTTGTTATTGCTTCGAAAGGGACTTTCTTTACTTTCTTTTTCCTCTTTTCTTTTGTTTTTGTTTTGTTTGGTGCTGTCTTATCACATGTCGTTACTGTTATCTCACTCACTGCCTACGAGCACTTCACTAGTATGTTTCCCACCACCTCTCCTCCCTTTCTGTGTGTTTATCTCTGTCTGTCTGTCTGTCTGTCTCTCTCTCTCTCTCTCTAAGTCTTTCTCTTTCAGTCTGTCTGTCACTCTCTCTCTCTCTCTCTCTCTCTGGCTCTTTCTCTGTCAGTCAGTCTCTCTGGTTCTTTCTCTCTCTGTCTGTCTGTCTCGTTCTCTCTCTCTGTGTCTCTTTCTGTCTGTCTCCTTGTCTCTCTCTGACTCTTTCTCTGTCTTTCTGTCTGTCTGTCTCCGTCTCTTTCGTCTGTCAGTCTGCCTGCCTGTCTTTCTGTCTGTCTCTTTCTCTGTCTGTCTGAAGTTCTGAGGATAACTGCCACATAAAAAGGAGACAGCAAGAAAGCAAGTTGCATGGCGTTGGCATCAGCATCAGGGCGGCTCTGGCACCAACGGCAGCAGAACGACAGAGAGGAAGGAAAAGGGGGACTGAAGAAGAAAACAGAGAAAGAGTGATGATCAGAAGAAGAAAACAGAGAAAGAGTGATGATCAGAAGAAGAAGAAAACAGAGAAAGAGTGATGATCAGAAGAAGAAAACAGAGAAAGAGTGATGATCAGAAGAAGAAAACAGAGAAAGAGTGATGATCAGAAGAAGAAAACAGAGAAAGAGTGATGATCAGAAGAAGAAGAAACAGAGAAAGAGTGATGATCAGAAGAAGAAGAAAACAGAGAAAGAGTGATGATCAGAAGAAGAAGAAAACAGAGAAAGAGTGATGATCAGAAGAAGAAGAAAACAGAGAAAGAGTGATGATCAGAAGAAGAAGAAAGAAAACAGAGAAAGAGTGATGATCAGAAGAAGAAAACAGAGAAAGAGTATGATCAGAAGAAGAAAACAGAGAAAGAGTGATGATCAGAAGAAGAAGAAAACAGAGAAAGAGTGATGATCAGAAGAAGAAGAAACAGAGAAAGAGTGATGATCAGAAGAAGAAAACAGAGAAAGAGTGATGATCAGAAGAAGAAAGAAAAACAGAGAAAAAGAGTGATGATCAGAAGAAGAAAACAGAGAAAGAGTGATGATCAGAAGAAGAAAACAGAGAAAGAGTGATGATCAGAAGAAGAAAACAGAGAAAGAGTGATGATCAGAAGAAGAGAAAACAGAGAAAGAGTGATGATCAGAAGAAGAAAAACAGAGAAAGAGTGATGATCAGAAGAAGAAAACAGAGAAAGAGTGATGATCAGAAGAAGAAAACAGAGAAAGAGTGATGATCAGAAGAAGAAAACAGAGAAAGAGTGATGATCAGAAGAAGAAAACAGAGAAAGAGTGATGATCAGAAGAAGAAACAGAGAAAGAGTATGATCAGAAGAAGAAAACAGAGAAAGAGTGATGATCAAGAAGAAGAAACAGAGAAAGAGTATGATCAGAAGAAGAAAACAGAGAAAGAGATGATCAGAAGAAGAAAACAGAGAAAGAGTGATGATCAGAAGAAAGAAACAGAGAAAGAGCTATGATCAGAAGAAGAAACAGAGAAAGAGTGATGATGAAGAAGAAAAAAGAGAAAGAGTATGATCAGAAGAAGAAAACAGAGAAAGATGAGATCAGAAGAAAAACAGAGAAAGATGTGATCAGAAGAAGAAAACAGAGAAAGAGTGATGATCAGAAGAAGAAAACAGAGAAAGAGCTATGATCAGAAGAAGAAAACAGAGAAAGAGTGATGATCAGAAGAAGAAAACAGAGAAAGAGCTATGATCAGAAGAAGAAAAACAGAGAAAGAGTGATGATCAGAAGAAGAAAACAGAGAAAGAGTGATGATCAGAAGAAGAAAACAGAGAAAGAGCTATGATCAGAAGAAGAAACAGAGAAAGAGTGATGATCAGAAGAAGAAAACAGAGAAAGAGTGATGATCAGAAGAAAGAAACAGAGAAAGAGTGATGATCAGAAGAAGAAAAAAGAAAAGAGTGATGATCAGAAGAAGAAAAAGAGAAAGATGATGATCAGAAGAAGAAAACAGAGAAAGATATGATCGAAGAAAAAACAAGAAAAGTTACAAGAAGAAAGAGAAGGTTGTCAAGAAGAAACAGAGAAGATGATATCAGAAAAGAAAACAGAAGAGTTGATAAGAAGAAAAGAGAAGTGATCAAAGAACAGAGAAGATGATGATCAAGAAAAAACACGAAAACAGAGAAAGAGTGATGATCAGAAGAAGAAAACAGAGAAAGAGTGATGATCGAAGAAGAAAACAGAGAAAGAGTGATGATCAGAAGAAGAAAACAGAGAAAGAGTGATGATCGAAGAAGAAGAAAACAGAGAAAGAGTGATGATCAGAAGAAGAAAAACAGAGAAAGAGCTATGATCAGAAGAAGAAAACAGAGAAAGAGCTATGATCAGAAGAAGAAAACAGAGAAAGGCTATGATCAAAGAAGAAGAAAACAGAGAAAGAGTATGATCAGAAGAAGAAAACAGAGAAAGAGTATGATCAGAAGAAGAAGAAAACAGAGAAAGAGTATGATCAGAGAGAAGAAAACAGAGAAAGAGCTATGATCAGAAGAAGAAAACAGAGAAAGAGTGATGATCAGAAGAAGAAGAAAACAGAGAAAGAGCTATGATCAGAAGAAGAGAGAAAACAGAGAAAGAGTGATGATCAGAAGAAGAAAAACAGAGAAAGAGCTATGATCAGAAGAAGAAGAAAACAGAGAAAGAGTGATGATCAGAAGAAGAAGAAAACAGAGAAAGAGTATGATCAGAAGAAGAAAACAGAGAAAGAGGATGATCAGAAGAAGAAGAAAACAGAGAAAGAGTGATGATCAGAAGAAGAAAACAGAGAAAGAGCTATGATCAGAAGAAGAGAAAACAGAGAAAGAGCTATGATCAGAAGAAGAGAAAACAGAGAAAGAGCTATGATCAGAAGAAGAAGAAAAACAGAGAAAGAGCTATGATCAGAAGAAGAAAACAGAGAAAGAGCTATGATCAGAAGAAGAAAACAGAGAAAGAGTGATGATCAAGAAGAAGAAAACAGAGAAAGAGCTATGATCAGAAGAAGAAGAAACAGAGAAAAAGAGCTATGATCAGAAGAAGAAAACAGAGAAAGAGTGATGATCAGAAGAAGAAGAAAACAGAGAAAGAGCTATGATCAGAAGAAGAAGAAAACAGAGAAGAGATGAAGAAGAAGAAGAAAACAGAGAAAGAGCTATGATCAGAAGAAGAAGAAACAGAGAAAGAGTGATGATCAGAAGAAGAAGAAAACAAGAGAAAGAGCTATGATCAGAAGAAGAACAGAGAAGGAAAAACAGAGAAAGAGCTATGATCAGAAGAAGAAGAAAACAGAGAAAGAGCTATGATCAGAAGAAGAAGAAAACAGAGAAAGAGCTATGATCAGAAGAAGAAGAAAACAGAGAAAGAGCTATGATCAGAAGAAGAGAGAAACAGAGAAAGAGCTATGAGCAGAAGAAGAGAAGAAAACAGAGAAAGAAAGAGTATGATCAGAAGAAGAAAACAGAGAAAGAGCTATGATCAGAAGAAGAAACAGAGAAAGAGTGATGACAGAAAGAAGAAAAAGAAAGAGCTATGATCAGAAGAAGAAGAAAACAGAGAAAGAGCTATGACAGAAGAAGAAGAAAACAGAGAAAGAGTGATGATCAGAAGAAGAAAACAGAGAAAAGAGCTATGATCAGAAGAAGAAAACAGAGAAAGAGTGATGATCAAGAAGAAGAAAACAGAGAAAGAGCTATGATCAGAAGAAGAAGAAAACAGAGAAAGAGCTATGATCAAGAAGAAAGAAAACAGAGAAAGAGCTATGATCAGAAGAAGAAGAAAACAGAGAAGAGTGAGAGAGAAGAAACGAAAGAGTGAAGAAGAAGAAACAGGAGAAAGAAGCTATGATCAGAAGAGAAACAGAGAAAGACTATGACAGAAAGAGAAAACAGAGAGAAAGAGTGATGACAGAAGAAGAAAACAGAGAAAGAGCTATGATCAGAGAAGAAGAAAACAGAGAAAGAGCTATGATCAGAAGAAGAAGAACAAGAAAGAGCTATGACAGAAGAAGAAAACAGGAAAGAGCTATGATCAGAAGAGAGAAACAGAGAAAGAGCTATGATCAGAAGAGACAGAGAAGAGAACAAACAGAGAAAGAGAGCTATGATCAGAAGAGAAAAAGAGAAAGAGCTATGACAGAAGAGAAGAAACAGAGAAAGAGTGATGATCAGAAGAAGAAAACAGAGAAAGAGCTATGATCAGAAGAAGAAGAAACAGAGAAAGAGTATGATCAGAAGAAGAAAACAGAGAAAGAGCTATGACAGAAGAAGAAAACAGAGAAAGAGTATGATCAGAGAAGCAAGAAGAAAACAGAGAAAGAGCTATGATCAAGAAGAAGAAAACAGAGAAAGAGCTATGATCAGAAGAAGGAAAACAGAGAAGAGATGATCAGAAGATGAAACAGAGAAAGAGTAGATCAGAAGAGAAAACAGAGAAAGAGCTATGATCAGAAGAAGAAAAACAGAGAAAGAGCTATGATCAGAGAGAAGAAGAATAACAGAAGAAAGAGCTATGATCAGAAGAAGAAGAAAACAGAGAAAGAGCTATGATCAGAAGAAGAAACAGAGAAAGAGCTATGATCAGAAGAGAAGAAAACAGAGAAAGAGTGATGATCAGAAGAAGAAAACAGAGAAAGAGCTATGATCAGAAGAAGAAAACAGAGAAAGAGTGATGATCAGAAGAAGAAGAAAACAGAGAAAGAGTGATGATCAGAAGAAGAAGAAAACAGAGAAAGAGCTATGATCAGAAGAAGAAAACAGAGAAAGAGTGATGATCAGAAGAAGAAGAAAACAGAGAAAGAGCTATGATCAGAAGAAGAAAACAGAGAAAGAGCTATGATCAGAAGAAGAAGAAAACAGAGAAAGAGCTATGATCATCAGAAGAAAACAGAGAAAGAGTGATGATCAGAAGAAGAAGAAAACAGAGAAAGAGTGATGATCAGAAGAAGAAGAAAACAGAGAAAGAGCTATGATCAGAAGAAGAAAACAGAGAAAGAGTGATGATCAGAAGAAGAAGAAAACAGAGAAAGAGCTATGATCAGAAGAAGAAGAAAACAGAGAAAGAGCTATGATCAGAAGAAGAAGAAAACAGAGAGCTATGATCAGAAGAAGAAGAAGAAAACAGATAAAGAGCTATGATCAGAAGAAGAAGAAAACAGAGAAAGAGCTATGACCAGAAGAAGAAGAAAACAGAGAAAGAGCTATGATCAGAAGAAGAAAACAGAGAAAGAGCTATGACCAGAAGAAGAAGAAAAGGCCGAGGAGGAGAAAGAAATACAAAGGCCAAAAGAAGAAGGTAAGGAGGACAATGAAGAATAGAAGGAACAGGAGGAAGAAGTAGCAGTAGAAGAAAAAGACGATGACGAAAAGTCGCTCTACCAGAAATAGTCCTTTGACTTCTAAAGGTTCATTACGTTATTTTATTAAAAAGTCGCGCGCGCGCGCGCGCGCGCGCGCGCGTGTGTGTGTGTGTGTGTGTGTGTGTGTGTGTGTGTGTGTGTGTGTGTGTGTGCATGCCTGCGTGCGTGTGCGTGTGTGTGTATGCCTGTGCATGCGTGCGTGCGCGCGTTTGCGTGCGTGCGCGCGTTTGCGTGCGTGCGCGGGCTTATATGTGTGTGTGCGCGCGCGCGCACACTAACCCTAGCATATGTATCCGGTCATGAGCTGACAGCAATACCACCATTTCAAAATAATCTCTAAACACACACACACACACACACACACACACACACACTCACGCACACACTCTCTCTCTCTCTCTCTCACACACAGACACAGACACAGACACAGACACACACACACACACACACACCACACACACACAAAACACCTCATGATGTATAAAATCATTACTCCTCCTATTTCCATCACTCCTGTAGAGAATGTGAAAGTTAAAGCACTGATCAACCTTCACCTTGACCTATTTTAAGGCCCCATCAGAATGGGCCAATGGCCTTCAGTTTTTCTGATTAAAAAATTCATTCATTCATTCAATTCTGTCTGTCTCTGTCTGTCTGTCTCTGTCTCTCTCGCTCTCTCTCTGTGTCTCAGTCTCTCTGTCTCTGTCTCTTTCTCTCTGTGTCTTTGTCTCAGTCTCTGTCGGTCTATCTCTCTCTGTCTGTGTGTGTCTGTCTCTCTCCCTGCCCCCCCCCCCCTCCCCCCTCTCTCTCTCAATCAGAACGTGTTTCATCCGCTAAGGCCGTGGGGGCGTTTCAGTGGTGTGTACATTACAAATCAACGTGCATCCCATTCCGGAATGGTGCCTCTGTTTCAGGAGGTGCCCCTGGACTGACACGGTCATCAGGCACGGCAGCCGGAGGACCACAGCACTCGGCCTGGAACTGCGGCACCAGAGGGATCCCACCGCTTCACACACACACACACACACACACACACACACACACACACAACACACACATGGCCGCATCTTTTGGGCGGGATCGAACAAGGCATCCTACCAGCGGGAAACTTCAAACTCTGCTCAGCCCAGACTGTGGGAGAGGCAGGACGTCGGAGGGAACAGAATCGGAACGCGCTCATCGCTGTGCTTGTGATCTGTGAGGAACCTCGTGCATAAAGCAACGAAGACCCAGCCTTCAGTGCCGACACACAATCACGACACAATAGGACGGACCTGCTGTTGCCACAAGAGGAACAAGTTGGACACCTGCAGTGTTCTGCTTATACATTTTTGGAAAATACGGATCCCTCTTTTCATTGGTTTGACGAATCACAGGATCGGCGAAACAATGACGGGTGTGGTTTGTCTGGTCGAAGAGTTGCACTGCTCAAAGACAGGTGGAAGCATCGTTCGATGTGGGAAACGATCGACAGATGAGCAAATTAAAATCCATCCTTGATTTTGGACGAACAGATTCTAAGGAATGAGCCGTAAAGCAATAAACTTCAGTTCACCTTCCGGTTAGATGAACCGTGTTCTTGACAGCAGCTGTAAGCCAGCCAGACTTCCATTTCAGATCCTTTGGGGACAAATGGCACACATGCTTTTCCTTCAAGACCCTCCCCCTTTTCATCTACTGTATGAATGAACAGAAGAAAACAAACGAAAAAAAAAGAAACCCAAAACACAATCTTTAACAAGAATGAGCTGTCTGAACGGAGAGATAAAAGGATTAGACATACGAGGGGCACGTTTGAATTGACCAACCGTTAGCATCGGCGGAAAAATCACGGAGTTTCCAGCCCTGAGAAGAATCTGGCCGCCACCTGGATCGATGTGATCTGACTTGATCTTTTCAACCTCATAAGCGCTATCATCCAGCCAGGACGTTCTGCGTGATGAAGATGGAGGACTCATCGGGAACTGTGTTAACGCTGCTGCTGGCGATGTTGCTCCACACGATCCCGCTCTCTCAGCCGCAGCCCACGGTTCAGAACGCCTTCTGGAGAAGCCCAGAGTCCCCGTGCAGCAGCAACAACAACCACCACAACGACAACGACAACGACCTCAAGATGAACCCCCATCAAGGCACCTTCCGCCTGTCCAGCCTGCAGAGCTCCGTGGAGATGGCGATGCTGGAGCTCCAGCGCCAGGCCGTGGACGCAGAGACCCTCAGGCAGGACGTCCACGCCCTGCACAGACGTCACGAGGACAGCAGGCGGCTCCTCCTGCAGCTCACCGACAGCGTCAACCTGCTGGTCAAGGAGCTGGTCAAGACCCCGCCCTGCCCCGCCCGCTGCACCAG
>CM065737.1:58721308-58728808 GCA_033310375.1 Conus canariensis
ACCTGTCTTCAGGTGCAATTCATCTTGTTTTCGTGATTTGGGGGTAGGGGGGAGGCGGGGGGGGGGGGGGGGGGGGGGGGGGGACCTGACTGACATCCGACGGAAGTAATTCAAGTTGTCTCCCACGACTCATATCCGGCGCCTGTGCCCTGGCTGATAGCGCGGACCTGGTTTCCGTTTCCACCTCCCTCTGGTCCGTCCCAGATCTGGTGGTGAGCTGGTTAACGTCAAGACGTGTGCTCAGGGGGTGGTCACACGCCTCCATTAGGAACGTGTCATAAGACCCCGCTGTATCGTCCATAACTATACGGGCGTCGTGGTGTTCCGAAGTGAAAACGAAGAATTGAACCAAAATCAGCTCCGGCAGATCCCGTTCACCACCACCTTTATATCACACACACACACACACACACACACGCGCGCGCCCGGGGAAAAAAAGAAATTTTTGTTGTTTGGTTTGTTTTGCACTTTGAACTCGCATTGCTCTTCACTGGTCGTTTTTTTTTTTTTCTTTCGAGTAGCGATTTACAGACAGACAGAAACGCGCGCGCGCGCGCATGTATGTATGCATTCAAAAATCTTCCGTACGGTTTTCATTTAAAGGATTGAATTCCCGGCGTGTTACGCGGGTCTGACCAAAGCGAAAGCTCCTCTGCTCTAGAGTTCTGGCATCAACTGGTTCACGTCACATGTCTTGGGGTCTGACCAAAGCGAAAGCTCCTCTGCTCTAGAGTTCTGGCATGAACTACTTCACGTCACGTCTTGGGGTCTGACCAAAGCGAAAGCTGCTCTGCTCTTGAGTTCTGGCATGAACTACTTCACGTCACATGTCTTGTGGTCTGACCAAAGCGAAAGCTGCTCTGCTCTAGAGTTCTGGCATCAACTGGTTCACGTCACATGTCTTGGGGTTTGACCAAAGCGAAAGCTCCTCTGCTCTACAGTTCTGGCATGAACTGCTTCACGTCACATGTCTTGGGGTCTGACCAAAGCGAAAGCTGCTCTGCTCTAGAGTTCTGGCATGAACTGCTTCACGTCACATGTCTGCCAGATGGCGCTGGGAGTCTTGGCGCCCTTATTTATGCAATCAGGACCGCGGTGAGCGCCGGGAAGGGTGGGCGGTGGTGGCAGTTGTCTCCCTTTCTCTTTCTCCCCCCCCCCTCCTCTCTCTTTCTATGTGGCAATGTTCACATCTCTCTCTCTCTCTCTCTCTCTCTCTCTCTCTCTCATATATATATATATATATTGTTATATTAAAAGCAAGTTAAAATCAAGCTTCTAAAAAACATCTACAAATTTGTTTCACGCTGTGCGGTCGTCAGGATGTGATGAGCTTGTGTTGCCAGTGCCACGTATATATACAGCTGGCTGGTTTGCTATTGTTTTTTTCCCGTGCTACATGTGTTTCTCAGGTGTTAGTTTTTTTCGCTGATAGGAACTTCCAGCTGTGTCTGCAATTGTTAAACTTGGAAGCAACTTGTGCACCAAATGGACCTAAGTGACAGAGTAGAGACCACAGCAGCTAGAGAAGCCTTTATTACACTTAAAGACCACAAACCCAATTTCTTGAACAACCCAACATGTAGACTGATAAACCCTTCCAAATCTGAACTAGGGAAAATTAGTAAAAAAAATCTTAGAGAAAACCATAAAAAACATAAAAGAAAACTCTGAACTCAATCTCTGGAAAAACACATATGAAGTAATACAATGGTTCAAAAACCTCAATAAACAAGAAAATACAGTTTTTATAACATTTGACATAGTAGATTTCTACCCATCTATAGATGAAAAGCTACTAACTAAAGCTATAAAATTTGCCAACAAGTACACAGAAATATCAGGGTCAGAAATGGAAATCATTTTCCACACAAAGAAAACTTTACTGCACAATAAAAATGAAACCTGGATTAAGAACACAAGCAGGAATTCAACTTTCGATGTCACAATGGGATCATATGATGGTGCCGAAACTTGCGAACTTGTCGGACTATTCATGTTATCCAATATTAAAAAAAAAACTTGGAAAACAAACTGGACTGTACAGGGATGACGGCCTTGCCGCTCTGAATGACAACCCTAGAAATATTGAAAATAAAAAAGAATTGTGTAAAATTTTCCACAACCAAAACTTAAAAATCACAATAGAAGCAAACAAAAAGATAGTGAACTATTTAGACATAACGTTAGACCTCAACCAACACACATATAAACCATACAAGAAACCAAATGACACGCCTGTTTATGTAAACATCAAAAGCAATCACCCACCCTCCATACTGAAAACAATACCCAAAAGCATAAATAAAAGACTATCCAATTTGTCATGTAACGAAACAGTATTCAACAATGCTACAGCTGAATACCAAGAGGCGTTACATAAAAGTGGCTACAATTACAAACTACGATACGATCCAGACAATGATACAAAAAGATGCAGAAAGAACAGGAAAAGGAATATCATATGGTACAATCCCCCATATGACGCAAGAGTTAAAACAAATGTAGGGAAAGAATTCTTTAAAATCTTATCATCGTTCCCAAAAGACCATAAATTATTCAAGATATTCAACAAAAACAACATCAAATTATCATATTCATGTATGCCGAACCTTAAAAATGCCATCGATTCAGCAAACAAAATGAAAAGCAGCACAGAGAAAAAGGAGGGTAACGAAAGGAAGTCTTGTAACTGTACCAAAAAAGAACAGTGCCCCCTAAGCAACAAATGCCTTTATAACAACATTGTGTACCAAGCCACTGTAACATCAGAGAACGCAAAAGAAACATATGTAGGTATCACGGAAAACCAATTCAAAACTAGATATGCAAACCATAAACAATCATTCAACAAAGAAAGATACAAAAACCAAACAGAATTGAGTAAATACATTTGGAAACTTAAAGATAAAAACATAGACTACAACATATCTTGGAAAATTTTAAAAAGAGCAGCATCATACAACAACATTTCAAAAAAATGCAATCTATGCCTAACAGAGAAATACATTATACTATGTAAACCACAGTTGGCAACTCTAAATGTTAGAACAGAAATGGTTAACAATTGCAGACACAGATGGAAGTTCCTATCAGCGAAAAAAACTAACACCTGAGAAACACATGTAGCACGGGAAAAAACAACAGCAAACCAGCTAGCTATATATATACGTGGCACTGGCAACACAAGCTCATCACATCCTGACGACCGCACAGCGTGAAACAAATTTGTAGATGTTTTTAGAAGCTTGATTTTAACTTGCTTTTAATATAACAAATGTCGCTCCCACTGTGGTTGAGCACTGTTTTTAAGATTGCGCTGATCCTCAGTACCATTCTCTCTCTCTCTCTCTCTCTCTCTCTCTCTCTCTCTCTCTCTATACTTATATATATATATGAACCACGCCTGCGCGAGCGCGACGTACATGTGTGTGCGTGTGTGCGTGCGTGCATGCGTTCGGGCATGTGTGCGTATGTCTGTGTGCGTATGTGTGTGTGCGCGCGTGTGCGTGCGTGCGTGCCTGTGTGTGTGTGTGTGTGTGCGCGCGCGCGCGCGCGTGCATGCGTGCGTGCAAGTGTGTTTCCATCTTGTAGTTAACATCTTTTGACTTAAAAGGGATACTAGACGCAGGGCCGAGAAGCGAAGGAAGGAAAAATGGCGCGAAGTGGAGGGGGTCGGGGAGAAAGGTGGGGGGAAATTTAAGAAAATATGTTACAGATATGAAAACTCGGAGCAGGCAATACAAATATATCTGCCTTCAAAAGGGATTGCGATGGTTCCCTTATGCAGCTAGTGAAGAGTTTTCATATCTGTAACATATTTTCTTAATTTCATGTTCCCAGTTTCTCCATCTTCAACCCCCCCCCCCCCCCCCCTCCTTCCCCTCCCTCTTTAAGTCCAAATCTTTGCCAAGTCATTACTACGAAGACAGTTCAGTTGTTTGCCTGCGCTTGTTTTTTCCCCCACTATTAGATTGTTCGTCTGTGTGTTTGTCTCACTTTATTCAAGTTTGAAAGGCTGTGCCAGTCTTGAATAAGAGTTACTCTGTGTTAGGTTTTCTTATGGGAGCAAAAAATACCCCACTTGTTTACTGTTTATCGTTTACTGTTCCCTGCCTCATTTCATTTCCGACCCTATAACCATGTTAGTATACCGACAGGTGTGATAGGTGGATCAACAGACCAACCCCTATAACCATGTTAGTATACCGACAGGTGTGACAGGTGGATCAACAGACCAACCCCTATAACCATGTTAGTATACCGACAGGTGTGACAGGTGGATCAACAGACCAACCCCTATAACCATGTTAGTATACCGACAGGTGTGACAGGTGGATCAACAGACCAACCCCTATAACCATGGTAGTATACCGACAGGTGTGACAGGTGGATCAACAGACCAACCCCTATAACCATGTTAGTATACCGACAGGTGTGACAGGTGGATCAACAGACCAACCCCTATAACCATGTTAGTATACCGACAGGTGTGACAGGTGGATCAACAGACCAACCCCTATAACCATGTTAGTATACCGACAGGTGTGACAGGTGGATCAACAGACCAACCCCTATAACCATGGTAGTATACCGACAGGTGTGACAGGTGGATCAACTGACCAAACCATATAACCATGTTAGTATACTGACAGGTGTGACAGGTGGATCAACAGACCAACCCCTATAACCATGTTAGTATACCGACAGGTGTGACAGGTGGATCAACAGACCAACCCCTATAACCATGTTAGTATACCGACAGGTGTGACAGGTGGATCAACAGACCAACCCCTATAACCATGGTAGTATACCGACAGGTGTGACAGGTGGATCAACAGACCAACCCCTATAACCATGGTAGTATACTGACAGGTGGATCAACAGACCAACCCCTATAACCATGTTAGTATACTGGCAGGTGGATCAACAGACCAACCCCTATAACCATGTTAGTATACCGACAGGTGGATCAACAGACCAACCCCTATAACCATGGTAGTATACCGACAGGTGGATCAACAGACCAACCCCTATAACCATGTTAGTATACTGACAGGTGGATCAACAGACCAACCCCTATAACCATGTTAGTATACTGACAGGTGTGACAGGTGGATCAACAGACCAACCCCTATAACCATGTTAGTATACTGACAGGTGGATCAACAGACCAACCCCTATAACCATGGTAGTATACTGACAGGTGGATCAACAGACCAACCCCTATAACCATGGTAGTATACTGACAGGTGTGACAGGTGGATCAACAGACCAACCCCTATAACTATGGTAGTATACTGACAGGTGTGACAGGTGGATCAACAGACCAAACCATATAACCATGGTAGTATACTGACAGGTTGATAGGTGGATCAACAGACCAACCCCTAAAACCATGGTAGTATACTGACAGGTGTGACAGGTGGATCAACAGACCAACCCCTATAACCATGTTAGTATACTGACAGGTGGATCAACAGACCAACCCCTATAACCATGGTAGTATACTGACAGGTGGATCAACAGACCAAACCCTATAACCATGTTAGTATACTGACAGGTGAAACTGGCCGTTTCTGGGGTAGAGGGTGGTCGCTTTTTATCAGAATTTCCTCTTAGATGTGAGCACATGAACTCGGAGTGCATAGTCTCTGAACACAGCAGCTGAAAACAACACCGCCACCACCAACACACATGCGCGCCAGCGTGCGCACTCAACACATACACATGCATGCACACGCGCGCACACACACACGCACACACACACACAAACGCGCGCTCGCACGCGCGCACACACACACACACACACACACACACACACACACACACACACACACACACACACACACATTCAATGGATTCAACTGGGCCTTTGGGCGACAAGCCCTCCATCCACCAACTGTCGTTAACGTCGGTTCAGTATTATTTTGCGTGATCTTTACCGACAGACAAACATACACGCTGATGAAAAGGTAACCTTCTCGGCAAGAGGATTTTAATGATAACGATGAAATTAAAAGCTGAAAATTCTGACGTTTGTGAGCGACCATACTTTCGTCATACCTTCCTCCTCTGCTTCTCCCCCCCCCCCCCCCAACTCCCCGTCTCCTCCCTCTCCTCTTCTTCATCATCATCACCATCTACTTCAAAGGTCTTGTGCCGTTTGCATTTAGGCCACTCCTTTTACACCCATTCTTATCTTTTTAAAAGGTGAAGAAGCTCCGTGGTGCATTCCATGTCATGCACCACTCACAGGGTCACATTTTGGTGTGTGTTTTTTGAGTGTTGGGACTTGCATGATGTGAGACAAACACTTTACAGCAGATTCCATGAAAACCTTGTTCAGAGATGTTCCACCTGATGTGGTCTTTGAATTTCTGAAAGAAATTAACATTTTTCATCTGATCTAAGATTTTACAGAAGAAAGATTTGTTACCAAATTTCCGTTGTGTTTTTAGAAGTTGTATTTGAAAAGAGTCGTGTGAATGAGTTTGTTTTCTATAATGACTTGCGAGTTCACTTGGAAGCGGTGACAACCCTGATATGGCCCTTTGCGGTCGGCTGGGCTCTAAGCAACATTACCTTACCTTACCTTCTTCAAAGCATCAATCATGATTCGCATGTGCAGACAAGGACTCACCCTGCTCAGCCAAACTCTCCTCTTGATCTGTGGCCAAACACCGCCATTTTCTCTGGCCTTCCCGTTGCGTGCTCTTTAACGAGCCAAGGACTCACCCTGCTCTGCCAAACTCTCCTCTTGATCTGTGGCCAAACACCGCTATTTTCTCTGGCCTTCCCGTTGCGTGCTCTTTAACGAGCATGCCAATGAAACGAAAGCACGTGTGCGAGCGAACGTAACTGTCCCTAAAGCTGCCCGCGATTCCATATTGACTTGGGACAATGCGGAACATGTCCGTAAGATGCTCAGGCTAGTGCGAAGCATATCTCACCGTCACCTTCGTCTTTCAATTTTGCTAAGTGGTGCCATCTTCCTTCTTTCTTTCTTTCTTTCCTCCACGCCCCCCCCCCCTCCTCCTCCCCCCCCCCCTTCCGCTGTCCAGTGGACAAACGGCGCCCAAACTAGTCAAACTTACAATTTTGATACTGACATTCAAACGCGCTTCTAAAATGGAAATTAAGCAAGACGAAAACATACACTTTACTACGTATACTTACTCTTTGCGTAACTAAAAACAAAAAACAAACAAAAAAAACACACGCCCAACTTTTGAAGCTGAACGCCCTCCCATACTTCTGTCCACTTTGAAGCTAACGCCCTCCCATACTTCTGTCCACTTTGAAGCTAACGCCCTCCCATACTTCTGTCCACTTTGAAGCTAACGCCCTCCCATACTTCTGTCCACTTTGAAGCTAACGCCCTCCCATACTTCTGTCCACTTTGAAGCTAACGCCCTCCCATACTTCTGTCCACTTTGAAGCTAACGCCCTCCCATACTTCTGTCCGTTCACCTGTTGTTCCCCCCCCCCCCTCCCGCCTAA
>CM065737.1:58731308-58743808 GCA_033310375.1 Conus canariensis
CAATCGTTGACGAAAACAATGTAAGAACTGCTTAACATTTCCAACACCTTGACTTAACCACACGAAACCAAAACCATATTCAAAAAGACAAGTACGTACTTTACTAACCCAATTGTTTTTTCCTCCAGCATCAAGACCATATAACATGTTATAAGCTTTGCGTGGTAATCTGTGGTCCTCCATATGAAGTAAATTCAGCCAATAATGAATGCATTTTACTGCTGAAACTATGTACATGGGGAATCTACTCGTATCACCATAAATCAAGTCGTCAGGCATGTGCCTGTCCACACCCAAGAACCTTTTTAATGCGAACAGGTGCACAGACTCACAGTATACAGCAGCGCCATCTAACCCCCATAATTCAGACCCATACTGTACAATTGGTTGAACCTGACTATCAAACAACTTGAGAAATACATTAAAAACGTATTATTGAGAACATATAATTTCTTCATAATACAGAGTAAAGCATTTTTGGCTCTGCTAGCAAGATCCTTGCACGCACCAACAAAACTAAGACGTGTAGAGAAAAATATACCCGAATACTTATAAGCATTCACAACAGGCATTGAGTCATCATCGTAGAACCATCTTTCTCTTGTACTTAAATAACCACCCTTACGAAATACAATGTTACTTTTGGACAAATTAACCCTAAGTTGGAGAGCACAGCTGCGCATTGTAAACTATTCAGTTGAGTCTGTAAACCAATAACAGTCTCCGATATCAAAACCACATCATCTGCTAATAAAAGAATAAACAATTCAAAAGCATCCAGTGTCGGCAAAGCCCCATGTCTTCCATTGTTGATCACTTCATTGGCTAATTCATTAATAAAGAGCGAAAATAGAACAGGACTGCAAGCACCTTGCCTAACCCCAGCTGTACAGTTAATAAAATCTGTCAGTTTAGCACCGCAACGAACTCTAGCTCTAACTACCTCATACATGCTTATGATACATCTGTAAAGTTTACCCCTAATACCGTTTTTAATCATGACTGGCCAAAGAAGATTTCTATTTATGGAATCAAAAGCTTTTTCAAAGTCTATAAAAGCAACGTACAATTTTCGATTATAGGAAAACTGTTTCTGAACGATAGCCATTAAAGTAAACATGTGGTCAACAGTCGAAAAACCTTTTTTGAAACCAGCTTGGTGATCACCAGTGATGTTTTTTTCCTCTATCCATTCTTGCAGCCTATTATTTACTATCATTCCGTACAGTTTACTACTTATATTGCTTAGAGAGATGCCCCTATAATTATTTGGATTATTAGCATCACCCTTTTTAAATATGGGCAAAATTATTGATTCGTCCAGTTATTTGGAAACATACCATTATCAAACAATTTGTTAAACAATTTCACACAAAAATGCACAACTTGGGCAGAAGAGTATTTGAACAGTTCACCAATAATGCCATCGGGGCCTGCTGCTTTACGGTTTTTCAATTTTTTAATAGCTAATAATACTTCTTCACTAATGGGACGGTTCATATAGCTATCAGACTCATCTTCAAACCCCTCTAACCCCTCTTGGTTTGGCTCATTGTCAGTATTTAACTCTAACAAGGCTTGAAAATGTTGAAACCACATCTTAGCTGAAATGTTGTTTCTAGGTTGAGTTCTTTTCGGCGATATTCTGTGAATTACAGCCCAGAAATTCTTCTGAGACTTTGTAGATGTTACTAATTCATCTATTAATAACTTCTTATATTCTTTCTCTTTTCTCTTTGGTAAATGTTTATATTCACGTCTGGCTATAACGTATGCAGTTCTGTCAGCGTCCCTCAACGAGCGGCGACTTATTCGCAATAATCTCCTAGTCTTTCTTTTATTAAAAGAACATTCATGGTCAAACCAGTTCTTTGAAATTCTATCATGACCATGTATACATTTTTTCTTACATTCAGCACATTCCAATATACATTCGTTAAACATATTAAGAGCTAGATTTACATCAGAGTCTATTAAACTTGTGGCAATATCAAATTTTTCACACACTTTTTCAGCACATAGGGTATCACAAAACGAAGAAGCGCATTCATCACAAGAGAGAGAGAGAGAGAGAGAGAGAGAGAGAGAGAGAGAGAGAGAGAGAGAGATCGATGTCATTCAATAAAGGCTAAAACCCCATTTGAAGGGGTAAATTCAGATTTAAAAAAAAAAAAAAAAAAAAAAAAAAAACCGATAGTTGACACTTTACTTAGGTACAAAGAACAGTCTATATGCATGCCTGATGTTTACATTAATTACAACACATCATATCTTAGTACTTTGCCTTTACAACACATCATATCTTAGTACTTAACCTTTACAACACATCATATGTTAGTACTTTGCCTTTACAAACATCATATCTCAGTACTTGCCTTCACAATACATCATATCTCAGTACTTTGCCTTCGCAATAATCATATCTCAGTACTCTGCCTTGCAATACATCATATCTCGGTACTTTGCCTTTGCAATACATCATATCTCGGTACTTTGCCTTTGCAATACATCATATCTCGGTACTTTGCCTCAATAATCATATCTCGGTACTTTGCCTTTGCAATACATCATATCTCGGTACTTTGCCTTTGCAATACATAATATCTCAGTACTTTGCCTTTGCAATACATCATATCTCAGTACTTTGCCTTTGCAATACATCATATCTCAGTACTTTGCCTTTTAAACTTCTAAATGAAAATGAAAAACATTTTTTTAGGACAGCAGTTATACTAGTCTAAATGATGCTGGAGAGAGAGAGAGAGAGAGAGAGAGAGAGAGAGAGAGAGAGAGAGAGAGAGAGAGAGAGAGAGAGAGAGAGACGGAGAGACAGAATGTTACCATGATTTTGTGAGAGAAGAATAAATGGATGCTTTGTTCAACCTTACTTGAAAAAGGTTGGAGAAAAGCGAAATTGTAATGCCAAGGATGAGAAGTTTAAAATGCTGTATGAAAAAAAGGTACAAAATGGACATGTAGTACCCATTATTATTACCATCGTCATTTTATTGCACATCTTGTGGTGTAGCCCACTTTTCATGAATGGCACGCTCAATGTAGCTATGGTAACACTTGTTCGGATGAATGATTTTCAGAAGTCATGCTCCAATGTTCCTGGCTCAATGTCACCGTTCATCAGTGTGAGTTACATTCGTTGTCTGTTTTGCTTTGATTTTATATAAGTTTGTACATGAAAATGCGTGTGTATGAGTTGATATAGATATATAGATCTGTACAGTTTGCTACTGTTCCATGTCAAGATTTATACTATGTACATGTACTGCTCTATTTTGTGAAATTTTGAAAGAAAAGAACTTTCTTCGAACAGGAAAGACATTTTTAATGGGTTTTTTTTTTCAAGATCAAAGCTTTTTTTTTTGTCCAACAATAAGCATGAAATATTGTCAACCTCACATTTTAGTTAAATAATAAATGAAAGAAAAACATTTCTCATCAGGCAAATCACTCCGCTTCCGACCTTCTTCCATTATGAGTCAGCTTAACTACAGGTTCACCAAATTCAGAGTGGTGGGGGGAACAAACGGGAATCTAAATGATTAATGCTTCTCCAATTAAAAGCAGCGACACAGCTCAGAAAATGCCGATCTCCCAATTTGTTTATGAGGCACCAATATTACAGTGTCCACACACACACACACACACACACACACACACACACACGAAACAAAAAAAAAATCGAAAAAGTGACCATCAACATTATTTACAATACTATTCACGTGGTGGACATTGTCAGGGTTATTATTTACACTTTCTCATTCACACTCTGATGCAGTGATGTTATTCACATACACTGGGTGTCTCTGTGCTCAATCACACATCCTCACTCACCTTGCCGACTGTAGCCCACTGACACGACTCCCTGCCGGCCCCTCCCGCAACACGCCCCCCAGTGACCACAAGGTGAAGAGGACGGAGGAGACAGCAACAACGCTTTCACACCGGTCAGGGTCAGAGCTGGCGGTGACCCCAATGTGAAGAGGACAGCAGGAGACAGCAACAACGCTTTCACACCGGTCAGGGTCAGAGGGGCAGCACAGATTTTTCACCGTCTGTGAACACAACAAAACGATGAGATCATCAATATCTGTGAACACACAAGAACGATGAGATCATCAATATCTGTGAACACACCAAGAACGATGAGATCAATATCTGAACACACCAAGAACGATGAGATCAATATCTGTAAACACACCAAGAACGATGAGATCATCAATATCTGTAACACACCAAGAACGATGAGGTCATCGATATCTGTGAACACACCATGAACGATGAGGTCATCAATATCTGTGAACACACCAAGAACGATGAGATCAGTATCCGTCAAGACAACAGAAGGATGAGATCACCACATGTGTGAACACACCAAGAACGATGAGATCATCAATATCTGAACACAAGAAACTAGGAGATCATCAGTATCTGTGAACACAACGAGAACGATGAGATCACTACTATCTGTGAACACAAGAACGATGAATTTGCCACTGTCTGTGAACACACCAAGAACGATGAGATCACTACTATCTGTGAACACAACAAGAACGAGATCACCACTATCTGTAAACACAACAAGAACGAGATCACACTATCGTAACACAACAAGAACGATGATCACCACTATCTGTTAACACAACAAGAACGATGAGATCACCACTATCTGTGAACACAAGAACGATGAGATCATCACTATCTGTGAACAAAAGAACGATGAGATCACCACTATCTGTGAACACAACAAGAACGATGAGATCACCACTATCTGTGACAAGAACGATGAATCACCACTATTGTGAACACATGAACGATGAGTCACCACTATCTGTGAACACAACAATAACGATGAGATCACCACTATCTGTTAACAAACAAGAACGATGAGATCACCACTATCTGTAACACAACAATAACGATGAGATCACCACTATCTGTGAACACAACAATAACGATGAGGCCACCACTATCTGTGAACACAACAACAGCGATGAGATCACCACTATCTGTTAACACAACAAGAACGATGAGATCACCACTATCTGTGAACACAACAACAGCGATGAGATCACCACTATCTGTTAACACAACAAGAACGATGAGATCACCACTATCTTAACACAACAAGAACGATGAGATCACCACTATCTGTGAACACAACAATAACGATGAGGCCACCACTATCTGTGAACACAACAACAGCGATGAGATCACCACTATCTGTTAACACAACAAGAACGATGAGATCACCACTATCTGTTAACACAACAAGAACGATGAGATCACCACTATCTGTTAACACAACAAGAACGATGAGATCACCACTATCTGTGAACACAACAAGAACGATGAGATCACCACTATCTGTGAACACAAGAACGATGAGATCACCACTATCTGTTAACACAACAAGAACGATGAGATCACCACTATCTGTTAACACAACAAGAACGATGAGATCACCACTATCTGAACACAACAAGAACGATGAGATCACCACTATCTGTGAACACAACAAGAACGATGAGATCACCACTATCTGTGAACACAACAAGAACGATGAGATCACCACTATCTGTTAACACAACAAGAACGATGAGATCACCACTATCTGTTAACACAACAAGAACGATGAGATCACTACTATCTGTAACACAAGAACGATGAGATCACCACTATCTGTGAACACAAAAGAACGATGAGATCACCACTATCTGTGAACACAAGAAGAACGATGAGATCACCACTATCTGTGAACACAAGAAGAACGATGAGATCACTACTATGTGAACACAAGAACGATGAGATCACTACTATCTGTGAACACAAGAACGATGAGATCACTACTATCTGTGAACACAACAAGAATGATGATCACTAAAATCTGTGAACACAAGGTGTAGGTTCAACATTTGAACCTACTGTAAAAACAAAAGCAAAAAAACCCTGGGTATTCATTTAATGCACAAACGAAAATATCCGATTTGATTTGCTAGGCCGGTCAAATTCCCTTGCTGATTTCTTTTGGTTTTCAACAGAACGTCACTCCAAATAACAGCATAGACCGAAAGAGCAACAATGAGCTGTTTGCTTATATCGCGCTCTGAAGCATACATTGCACCAACTAATTTACCTGGCAGCTGGCAGACAATACAAAAATCAATTACAAAAACGACGTAGTTTTTAGATACATGATCAATGAATACATGGATACAAGGATCATCTGATCTCAGCGGAAGGTAAACGAATATATGAAATGAGTCGATAACATCAAGAAAGGTGGAGGGGAGGAAAATGAGACAGAGGACCAACCCCCCATTACGATTGAATCATGCGTTCGAATGCCACATTTTCTAAACCAGTCGTTCATGACACCGGAGGACATAGTACCTGCTAGACTCCCAACAATTTCTTTCAAGTGACTACTCTTATCGAGAACATTTTTTTTTCTTAATCCTCGATCAGAAGATGATTGCGATTCTTTCATCGTTTTCTCTGGCGTCCTCGAGACTGAGAAATGAGACGTTTTCTGACATGACGAATTGTTTGAGTATAACGTTCACCCGCTAAGATATCGATATCTTTCAAGTTTCGTTTTGATTTCACGATTTCTTCCAGATCTTTTATTACAAGAAAAAAAAAAAGTTACATCTACCAAATGATGAGCGAGTTGTTTTTACTGCTTAGGCGATGTACAGGACCACACGGCACGCCCCTGGATCATTCTGATTTACTGGTCAATATCTCATGCAAAGAGTCTTCACCCGGCTTTTTGTCTCCATTTCTCGCCGGGATGGGGAAGGGGGGGGGGGGGGGAGAGAAGAGAAAAGACAGAATTCTTTACGAGGATAACAGGTAAGCACAGAGAGAGAGAGAGAGAGAGAGAGAGAGAGAGAGAGAGACAAAATTATTTACGGGGATAATACACACACACACACACACACACACACACATACACACACACACACACGAGGATAACAGGTAAGCACAGAGAGAGAGAGAGAGAGAGAGAGAGAGAGAGAGAGAGAGAGAGAGAGAGAATGGTGCTTATAGCCCAGCCGACCGCAAAGGGCCATATCAGTGCTGCCACCGCGTTGACATCAACACATTTTTTTTAATTAAATAATTCAAATAACCCTTTAAAACACACTTTCTAAAAAAACGCACCGGAAATATTTCTCTTCAAGGTACCCCATAAATCATCACGTTACTCCTTTCAGAACGTCCTTCAAGGTCATCTGTCTTTTCACAGTTTTCAACTCGGTCTCAAATCACTTGCTTTCTCGTTTGGGAGATTCGTTCTCCACGATCAGGTCAAAAAATCACTTCTCTCTGGTCACACTGGTGACGGTCTCTGTGAAATCAGTTCTCTCAGGTCACACTGGTGACGGTCTCTGTGAAATCAGTTCTCTCAGGTCACACTGGTGACAGTCTCTGTGAAATCAGTTCTCTCAGGTCACACTGGTGACAGTCTGTGAAATCAGTTCTCTCAGGTCACACTGGTGACGGTCTCTGTGAAATCAGTTCTCTCAGGTCACACTGGTGACGGTCTCTGTGAAATCAGTTCTCTCAGGTCACACTGGTGACGGTCTCTGTGAAATCAGTTCTCTCAGGTCACACTGGTGACGGTCTCTGTGAAATCAGTTCTCTCAGGTCACACTGGTGACGGTCTCTGTGAAATCAGTTCTCTCAGGTCACACTGGTGACAGTCTTTCTGAAATCAGTTCTCTCAGGTCACACTGGTGACAGTCTCTGTGAAATCAGTTCTCTCAGGTCACACTGGTGACGGTCTCTGTGAAATCAGTTCTCTCAGGTCACACTGGTGACAGTCTTTCTGAAATCAGTTCTCTCAGGTCACACTGGTGACAGACTCTCTGAAATCAGTTCTCTCAGGTCACACTGGTGACAGTCTCTGTGAAATCAGTTCTCTCAGGTCACACTGGTGACAGTCTCTGTAAAATCAGTTCTCTCAGGTCACACTGGTGACAGTCTCTGTGAAATCAGTTCTCTCAGGTCACACTGGTGACGGTCTCTGTGAAATCAGTTCTCTCAGGTCACACTGGTGACGGTCTCTGTGAAATCAGTTCTCTCAGGTCACACTGGTGACAGTCTTTCTGAAATCAGTTCTCTCATGTCACACTGGTGACAGTCTCTGTGAAATCAGTTCTCTCAGGTCACACTGGTGACGGTCTCTGTGAAATCAGTTCTCAGGTCACAATGGTGACAGTCTTTCTGAAATCAGTTCTCTCAGGTCACACTGGTGACGGTCTCTCTGAAATCAGTTCTCTCAGGTCAACATGGTCACAGTCTCTCTGAAATCAGTTCTCTCAGGTCACACTGGTGACAGTCTCTGTGAAATCAGTTCTCTCAGGTCACACTGGTGACAGTCTCTGTGAAATCAGTTATCTCAGGTCACACTGGTGACGGTCTTTCTGAAATCAGTTCTCTCAGGTCACACTGGTGACAGTCTCTGTGAAATCAGTTCTCTCAGGTCAACAGGTGACAGTCTGTGAAATCAGTTCTCTCAGGTCAACATGGTGACAGTCTCTGTGAAATCAGTTCTCTCAGGTCACACTGGTGACAGTCTCTGTGAAATCACTTCTCTCAGGTCACACTGGTGACAGTCTCTGTGAAATCAGTTCTCTCAGGTCACACTGGTGACAGTCTCTGTGAAATCAGTTCTCTCAGGTCACACTGGTGACAGTCTCTGTGAAATCAGTTCTCTCAGGTCACACTGGTGACAGTCTCTATGAAATCAGTTCTCTCAGGTCACACTGGTGACAGTCTCTATGAAATCAGTTCTCTCAGGTCACACTGGTGACAGTCTCTCTGAAATCAGTTCTCTCGGGTCAACATGGTGACAGTCTCTGTGAAATCAGTTCTCTCAGGTCACACTGGTGACAGTCTCTGTGAAATCAGTTCTCTCAGGTCAACATGGTGACAGTCTCTCTGAAATCAGTTCTCTCAGGTCACACTGGTGACAGTCTCTGTGAAATCAGTTCTCTCAGGTCACACTGGTGACAGTCTCTGTGAAATCAGTTCTCTCAGGTCACACTGGTGACAGTCTCTGTGAAATCAGTTCTCTCAGGTCACACTGGTGACAGTCCCTCATGGTATCTGGAAATCAGTTTCTCTCAGGTCACACTGGGACAGTCTCTGTGAAATCAGTTCTCTCAGGTCACACTGGTGACAGTCTCTGTGAAAATCAGTTCTCTCAGGTCACACTGGTGACAGTCTCTTGTGAAATCAGTTCTCTCCAGGTCACATCTGGTGACAGTCCCCATCTCTGTGAAATCAGTTCTCTCAGGTCACACTGGTGACAGTCTCTGTGAAATCAGTTCTCTCAGGTCACACTGGTGACAGTCTCTGTGAAATCAGTTCTCTCAGGTCCACACTGGTGACAGTCTCTGTGAAATCAGTTCTCTCATGGTGCACCACACTGGTGACAGTCTCTGTGAAATCAGTTCTCTCAGGTCACACTGGTGAAGTCTCTGTGAAATCAGTTCTCTCAGGTCACACGGTGACGTCTCTGGATCAGTTCTCTCATCACACTGTGAATCTTGAAATCAGTTCTCTCAGGTCACACTGGTGACAGTCCTTGTGAAATCAGTTCTCTCAGGTCACACTGGTGACAGTCTCTGTGAAATCAGTTCTCTCAGGTCACACTGGTGACAGTCTCTTGAAATCAGTTTCTCTCATGGTCACACTTGTGACAGTTCCCTTCGTTGAAATCAGTTCTCTCAGGTCCATCACTGGTGACAGTCTCTGTGAAATCAGTTTCTCTCAGGTCACACTGGTGACAGTCTCTGTGAAATCAGTTCTCTCAGGTCACACTGGTGACAGTCTCTATGAAATCAGTTCTCTCAGGTCACACTGGTGACAGTCTCTGTGAAATCAGTTCTCTCAGGTCACACTGGTGACAGTCTCTGTGAAATCATTCTCTCAGGTCACACTGGTGACAGTCTCTGTGAAATCAGTTCTCTCAGGTCACACTGGTGACAGTCTCTGTGAAATCAGTTCTCTCAGGTCACACTGGTGACAGTCTCTGTGAAATCAGTTCTCTCAGGTCACACTGGTGACAGTCTCTGTGAAATCAGTTCTCTCAGGTCACACTGGTGACAGTCTCTTGAAATCAGTTCTCTCAGGTCAACATGGTGACAGTCTCTGTGAAATCAGTTCTCTCAGGTCACACTGGTGACAGTCTCTGTGAAATCAGTTCTCTCAGGTCACACTGGTGACAGTCCTCTGTGAAATCAGTTCTCTCAGGTCACACTGGTGACAGTCTCTGTGAAATCAGTTCTCTCAGGTCACACTGGTGACAGTCTCTGTGAAATCAGTTCTCTCAGGTCACACTGGTGACAGTCTCTTGAAATCAGTTCTCTCAGGTCACATGGTGACAGTCTCTGTGAAATCAGTTCTCTCAGGTCACACTGGTGACAGTCTCTGTGAAATCAGTTCTCTCAGGTCACACTGGTGACAGTCTCTGTGAAATCAGTTCTCTCAGGTCACACTGGTGACAGTCTCTGTGAAATCAGTTCTCTCAGGTCACACTGGTGACAGTCTCTGTGAAATCAAGTTCTCTCAGGTCAACATGGTGACAGTCTCTGTGAAATCAGTTCTCTCAGGTCACACTGGTGACAGTCTCTATGAAATCAGTTTCCCCAGGTCACATGGTGAGTCTCTGTGAAATCAGTTCTCTCAGGTCACACTGGTGACAGCCTCTGTGACAGTCTCTGTGAAATCAGTTCTCTCAGGTCACACTGGTGACAGTCTCTGTGAAATCAGTTCTCTCAGGTCACACTGGTGACAGCCTCTGTGAAATCAGTTCTCTCGGATCAACATGGTGACAGTCTCTGTGAAATCTGTTCTATCAGGTCACACTGGTGACAGTCTCTGTGAAATCAGTTCTCTCAGGTCACACTGGTGACAGTCTCTTGAAATCAGTTCTCTCAGGTCACACTGGTGACAGTCTCTGTGAAATCAGTTCTCTCAGGTCACACTGGTGACAGTCTCTGTGAAATCAGTTCTCTCAGGTCAACATGGTGACAGTCTCTGTGAAATCAGTTCTCTCAGGTCAACATGACGACAGTCTCTGTGAAATCAGTTCTCTCAGGTCACACTGGTGACAGTCTCTGTGAAATCAGTTCTCTCAGTCAACATGGTGACAGTCTCTGTGAAATCAGTTCTCTCAGGTCACACTGGCGACAGTCTCTGTGAAATCAGTTCTCTCAGGTCAACATGGCGACAGTCTCTGTGAAATCAGTTCTCTCAGGTCACACTGGTGACAGTCTCTGTGAAATCAGTTCTCTCAGGTCAACATGGTGACATTCTCTGTGAAATCAGTTCTCTCAGGTCACACTGGTGACAGTCTTTCTGAAATCAGTTCTCTCAGGTCACACTGGTGACAGTCTCTGTGAAATCAGTTCTCGCAGGTCATACTGGTGACAGTCTCTGTGAAATCAGTTCTCTCAGGTCAACATGGTGACAGTCTCTGTGAAATCAGTTCTCTCAGGTCACACTGGTGACAGTCTCTGTGAAATCAGTTCTCTCAGGTCACACTGGTGACAGTCTGTGAAATCAAGTTCTCTCAGGTCACACTAGTGACAGTCTCTGTGAAATCAGTTCTCTCAGGTCACACTAGTGACAGTCTCTGTGAAATCAGTTCTCTCAGGTCACACTGGTGACAGTCTCTGTGAAATCAGTTCTCTCAGGTCACACTGGTGACAGTCTCTGTGAAATCAGTTCTCTCAGATCACACTGGTGACAGTCTCTCTGAAATCAGTTCTCTCAGGTCGACATGGTGACAGTCTCTGTGAAATCAGTTCTCTCAGGTCACAGTCTGTGGAATCAGTTCTCAGGTCACAGTCTGTGAAATCAGTTCTCTCAGGTCACAGTCTCTGTGAAATCAGTTCTCTCAGGTCACAGTCTCTGTGAAATCAGTTCTCTCAGGTCACAGTCTCTCTGAAATCAGTTCTCAGTGGAACCCTGCCTTGCTGGTCATGAAAGGCGTGGCACTGGGACAGCATTCCCCACGTCTGGCACCAACATTCTGTGGTCACCTGGCTAGCTGGAACCCTGCTTTGTTGGCCATGAAAAGCATGGCACCAACATTCTGTGGTCACCTGGCTAAGTGGAACCCTGCCTTGTTGGCCATGAAAAGCATGGCACTGGGACAGCATTCCCCACGTCTGGCACCAACATTCTGTGCGGCCATGCGGCGTTGTTCCAGGAATGACTTCAGTCCCAGCCGGAAAACGCGGTAATTATTTCAGTAATTAAACAACAACAGCGACAACAACTAAATGGTAATTACTCGCAGAGCTCTTTTAAAACAGCTGCTCTTCCCCTTCCGTGTGTGTGTGTGTGTGTGTGTGTGTGTGTGTGTGTGTGTGTGTGTGTGTGTGTGTGTGTGTGTGAGAGAGAGAGAGAGAGAGAGAGAGAAAGAAGAGAGAGAGAGATCCTGAGAGAGAGAGAGAGAGAGA
>CM065737.1:58756308-58781308 GCA_033310375.1 Conus canariensis
GAGGAGAGAGAGAGAGAGAGAGAGATGAGAGAGAGAGAGAAGAGTTGACAGACAGACAGACAGACAGATAGACAGCAGACTGGCAGACAGAGACATAGAGAGAGAGAGAGAGAGAGAGACAGACAGACAGACAGACAGACAGGCGGACAAATGGACAGAGAGAGAGAGAGAGAGAGAGAGAGAGAGAGAGAGGAGAGAGAGAGAGGGAGAGTGGGGAGGGTGAGGACTCATTCTGCCACCGCCTTTTGTTCGTTTCCTTTTTTTTTTTTTTTTTTTTTGCTGTCCCAACCTCTGCGCCACCTCAGAGGCATTGCACCCACGCCGCTCATTCCGACACCCCGTCCACAGCCACAGCCCGGTCAGCCCCGCCGCAGCCCCGGCACCGGCAATCCACAGGGAGCAGTCAATGTCAAGTCGTCAAGAGGCAACCCACCGGAGGAGACACTGCACTGCTGCCGAGTCACTTTGGTGGTGGTTAGTGGCGCCTGTTCTGATCCAACATACGCAGGACACCACCTACTGAGCCCCCTACTGACGACAATAATTGCTTAGTCGCGGAGCCGGCGTGAGTGAGCTCTCCCTCCGGAGGGCGCCACCGCGTCCGTCCAACGACAGTCCCCATGGACTCGCCGATACCGGTGACCCCGACGGAACCAAACCAAGACCACAGACGTGGAGAGGACATCGAAATTGAGGTCACCATGAGAGCAGGGCATGAAGGGCCATAGAATTTGAGACATTTTTTTTAATGCTGATCGATGAGAATGAGGTTTCCTTCTTTCTTTGTTTCTTTCTGCTTTGTTTTGTTCAGTCAAATCAACCCTATCACCTCATCATACCATACTGCCCCCCCCCCCACCCCCCCCACCCCCACCATAAACCACACACACACTCACTCCTCCATTCATTTGCTTGCACAGACTGTGACGACATCCAAGCCCTGGGCTACGTCACCAACGGCACTTACGTCATCCAGCCCTCCGCGGCGTCTCGCAGCGTGGTGGTGCTGTGTGAGTTCCAGACCGGCGAGGTGTGGACGTTGATCCAGCGGCGGCGGGACGGCTCCCAGGACTTCTACCGCACGTGGGGCGACTACAAGCGGGGCTTCGGCGACCTCCGCGGCGAGTTCTGGATCGGGAACGAGGTCCTGCATCAGATGACCACGCAAGGCTTCTACCGCCTGAAGATCGACATGTGGGAGTGGCCGCGGGCCGTGTCCCAGAGCGAACAGCCGCTGTCCAGGTACTACTTCGCGGAGAGCAGGTACTTCCACGTCAGCAGCGAGGAGGAGCGGTACCGGATGCACGTGCCCGACGATTACTTCGCCTACAGAGGGTTCGGCGGGAGCGGGCTCCGCATCCACGCCGGCCCTTTTCTGACCAAAGACGTGCAGGACCTGCCGGCCGGAATGCGAGAGAACTGCGCGCAGATCTTCCACTGCGGCTGGTGGTTCACCACCTGCGTCCGCAACGCCAATTTCAACGGCCGCTACTACAAGGGCGGGTACGCAGACGTGAGGGACAAGACTCGCGCGCGTGACGACATTTACTGGCCCAACATCGACCAGTCGCTGTACATGGTGGTGATGAAAATCGGTCGGGTGAATGAAAGTTACGCGGTGGGAACGTGATTTGCTGGAGAAGCGTACCTTTCTTTGTCTTTTCTTCAAGATGATTATATGAAGGGAGTGGTATACTATCCCAAGTCAAGTTACTGGTTCGTTTAGCTGTTCTCAGGTATAGTGTCTGGATGGTGTGACAGTTTTCAGTCAACGTAAAACTTTGGATATGGGTGTGAAATGTGTTTGTAAATACAGGTCAACGATGTGACTGGTTATGGATTCTTCTTTGTTTCTTTGTTTGTTTGACAAGAAAAAATGGACAAAACGTGCAAAATCTGTTTGGATGACACAGGACTATTTGAGGGCTATTTAACAAAACATAGCTAGAAAAAATAAAAGGCACGAAACATTAACTCTCTCTCTCTCTACATCACACAACACACACACACACACACACACCACACACACACACACACACACACACACACACACACGGGCACCTGCATGTATGGGCAGGCACTCGCACAAGATGCACTTGCTTCCTTATTGTGCACATACACAGGACAGGAACTAGACAGCGAGTAAGTTATGTGTGTGTGTGGGGTGTGAATGCTTTGCATTCATGGCGGACCATGCCTTACGGAGGCTGTGAAGGCGAGAAAACTTCGCTCACATCACTATTCCATCGCTGCCAGAGCTTCACCACTTGTGTCTGCATCGTTGATATTAACAGCCGCTGCTCCGAAGGAGAGTCTGCATATGTGAAGGAAAAGTCACGCATGCGCGACATGAATCTGCAGATGTGAAGGGAAAAGCCACGCGTGGGCGACGAGAGTGCATATGTAAAGGAAAAGCCACGCATGTGCGACAACAGTCTGCAGATGTGAGGAGAAAAAAATCACGCGTGCGTGACAACTGACCTTAATCAGCCCAGCATTGACCGACAACCATAGTACAGGACTGTGTTAAAGGTTGGTGGTGTGGACGACAGTGACACATTGGTAACACAACCATAGTACAGGACTGTGTTAAAGGTTGGTGGTGTGGACGACAGTGACACACTGGTAACACAACCATAGTACAGGACTGTGTTAAAGGTTGGTGGTGTGGACGGGAGGGACACATTGGTAACACAACCATAGTACAGGACTGTGTTAAAGGTTGGTGGTGTGGACGACAGTGACACACTGGTAACACAACCATAGTACAGGACTGTGTTAAAGGTTGGTGGTGTGGACGACAGTGACACATTGGTAACACAACCATAGTACAGGACTGTGTTAAAGGTTGGTGGTGTGGACGACAGTGACACATTGGTAACACAACCATAGTACAGGACTGTGTTAAAGGTTGGTGGTGTGGACGACAGTGACACATTGGTAACACAACCATAGTACAGGACTGTGTTAAAGGTTGGTGGTGTGGATGACAGTGACACACTGGGAACACAACCATAGTACAGGACTGTGTTAAAGGTTGGTGGTGTGGACGACAGTGACACACTGGTAACACAACCATAGTACAGGACTGTGTTAAAGGTTGGTGGTGTGGACGACAGTGACACACTGGTAACACAACCATAGTACAGGACTGTGTTAAAGGTTGGTGGTGTGGACGACAGTGACACATTGGTAACACAACCATAGTACAGGACTGTGTTAAAGGTTGGTGGTGTGGACGACAGTGACACACTGGTAACACAACCATAGTACAGGACTGTGTTAAAGGTTGGTGGTGTGGACGACAGTGACACATTGGTAACACAACCATAGTACAGGACTGTGTTAAAGGTTGGTGGTGTGGACGACAGTGACACACGGGGAACACAACCATAGTACAGGACTGTGTTAAAGGTTGGTGGTGTGGACGACAGTGACACACTGGGTAACACAACCATAGTACAGGACTGTGTTAAAGGTTGGTGGTGTGGACGACAGTGACACACTGGTAACACAACCATAGTACAGGACTGTGTTAAAGGTTGGTGGTGTGGACGACAGTGACACATTGGTAACACAACCATAGTACAGGACTGTGTTAAAGGTTGGTGGTGGGACGACAGTGACACACGGGAACACAACCATAGTACAGACTGTGTTAAAGGTTGGTGGTGTGGACGACAGTGACACACTGGTAACACAACCATAGTACAGGACTGTGTTAAAGGTTGGTGGTGTGGACGACAGTGACACACTGGTAACACAACCATAGTACAGGACTGTGTTAAAGGTTGGTGGTGTGGACGACAGTGACACATTGGTAACACAACCATAGTACAGGACTGTGTTAAAGGTTGGTGGTGTGGACGACAGTGACACATTGGTAACACAACCATAGTACAGGACTGTGTTAAAGGTTAGTGGTGTGGACGGGAGGGACACATTGGTAACACAACCATAGTACAGGACTGTGTTAAAGGTTGGTGGTGTGGACGACAGTGACACATTGGTAACACAACCATAGTACAGGACTGTGTTAAAGGTTGGTGGTGTGGATGACAGTGACACACTGGGAACACAACCATAGTACAGGACTGTGTTAAAGGTTGGTGGTGTGGACGGGAGGGACACATGAGGAACTCACTTGCTGGACTGGGGCTCCTTTTAAAGCTGTTTTGGGGGCGTATGACGAAAACAAAATGGCACTTCGTCCTTATACACGTAGTTATATGTTTGGTATTTTCTCAGGTAAAAAATGACATGGGCAGTGTGAAGTCGACAGTCCTTGTGAGGATTTGTGTGTCTTGATGACGAATCAATGCCTTTGTAAATGCACATACATGCATGTCTGATGACTTCTGCATTTTCAGACGTTGATGTCTTGTCAGATTTTCGTTGTTGCGTTGTTCCCTCAGAAAGAAATGCCTGCCAAGGGATATTAGAGACCAAACCGTTTACAAAAATATCTACACCAGCTCAAACGCACGCATGCGCGCGTGTGCTCACATGCACGCATAAGCGAACGCACAAACACTTGCATGCTTACCTGCACGCATGTACCACGCGAGCTCTCTCCATCCCCCAGCCCATCTCCGCTCCCTCCCCTCCCCCCCCCCCCCCAATCTTCCCCCGCATACACACACACACGCACGCACACACCACACACACACACACACACACACACACACACACACACACACACACACACACACCATACATACATACACACACACGCGCGCGCTTAACACTTTTTGAATGTATGCGTATATATATGTATCTCAATTGTTTTCTACACTGCATTTACTAAAGCCCATTGAATCCAGTTTTGTGTGTTTTGTGTTTCATTAAATCTTTCATTTGTGGATTTTCATGACGTTGCTTACGAAATGCTTTGAATCTGGCGGCCTCTGAAATAAAAACAAATGTAACTATCGGATGTCCTCAAAATCATTAAAAGTGGACGTTATAATAGCAAGCATGTCATTTCATTTGCCTCTAGAACAGTTCTGTTTACTAGGTGCAGGAGTGTTTCATGTTATTGATATGATGTTATTCAGTTAACGTACATTGTTGCTTGTGTGTCTCTAAGATATTTCCTAGGTGCAGGAGTGTTTCATGTTATTGATATGATGTTATTCAGTTAACGTACATTGTTGTTTGTGTGTCTCTAAATATTTCCTAGGTGCAGGAGTTTTTCCATGTTATTGATATGATCTTATTCAGTTAACGTACATTGTTGTTTGTGTGCCTCTAAGATATTTCCTAGGTGCAGGAGTTTTCCATGTTATTGATATGATGTTATTCAGTTAACGTACATTGTTGTTTGTGTGTCTCTAAGATATTTACTAGGTGCAGGAGTTTTTTTTTTCCATGTTATTGATATGATACTATTCAGTTAACGTAGATTGTTGTTTGTGTGTCTCTAAGATATTTACTAGGTGCAGGAGTTTTTCATGTAATTAATACGATATTACTCAGCAAACGTAGACTGTTATTTGTGTGTCTCTAAGACACTAATTTGCAGAAAACATAGACCTTTCTATGACTCAAAAACATTCTATTCAGTAAACGTATACATGTTTGCAATGCTTATGGGAATCATGCGATTTCGCATACATCGATTTTTTCCCCCCTGAAAACTTATTATTTAGGTTTTAAAGTGGGGTGACTGTAGGTAGAAATTGAAGTGTAAAAGCAAAACAGAGAATTACCGAGCCATCCAACGAAGGAACAAAGGACAAAACAGACAATGCGTTTCGACTCGTCATGTCTTCTTCAGGCAGGACAAACACCGTTCAAAACAATGGAAACAAATTATGAACAGTCATCTACCTCTCGATCTGTGGGCAAACTGTGGCGTGGGTGGAAAACTCAAACTACGGAATGGAAGTGAAGAGAAGAGGAAGAAACTAAAACTACGGAATGGAACTAAAGAGATGAGGAAAAAACTAAAACTACGGAATGGAAGTGAAGAGATGAGGAAAGAACTAAAACTACGGAATGGAACTAAAGAGATGAGGAAAGAACTAAAACTACAGAATGGAACTAAAGAGATGAGGAAAGAACTAAAACTACGGAATGGAACTAAAGAGATGAGGAAAGAACTAAAACTACAGAATGGAACTAAAGAGATGAGGAAAGAACTAAACTAGGAGTGGAACTAAAGAGATGAGGAAAGAACTAAAACTACGGAATGGAACTAAAGAGATGAGGAAAGAACTAAACTACAGAATGGAAGTGAAGAGATGAGGAAAGAACTAAAACTACGGAAGTGAAGAGAAGAGGAAAGAACTAAAACTACGGAACGGAACTGAAAAGAAGAGGAAAGAGGGTGGAGGACAGACGATACAGATGAAAATGATAATAATAATATCACAGGGAAAAACTTAAAATGATTTTATGATCATATAACAATGATAATGACAACAACAACGACAATGATAATCATAACAATAATAATGATAACAAGAATGATGATGATGATGATGATGATGATGATTATTACCATTGTTATATAATGATGATAGAGGAAGAAGACGAAGAGGTTAAGGACAAAAATAGCTACAATAATAGCTATAACAACAACGACATCAACCACAACCACAACAATAACAACAACAACAACCCATAATAATGATAATGATAACGACGAACGACGACGACGACGACGATGATGATGATGATGATGATGATGACGACGATAACAACAATAACAATCATAACGATAAAGATGATGGGAAAGGTTGTAAAATAAAACCGAAGAAATACACAAATGCAACGATTTTGAACTACACAAAAAGGAACAAAGTTCATCATAAAATACCAATAGTGATAATCACCGATACTTCCTTGCTTACAGACAATGATGATCTTTGCTTACAGACAATGATGATCTTTGCTTACAGACAATGATGATCTTTGCTTACAGACAATGATGATTCCCAGTGTCTCTGCACCCTGGCGTTCAGTAACCTTGGATTCTTTTTTTCCCGACGGTGTTTATAGTTCACTAGTCAGTACACGTAGAATCCTATGTCTGTACGATCAGCATTCACTGTAAACTTTCATTTCCGATGACTCCAGAATCACTGGGGCCCAGCGTCGAACGATTAAACCCTTTGCCTGCACGGCTGACGGTCGAGAGTTCGAACCCACGAGTAAGGTGGGATTTTTTTTTTTACAGTTTGACAAGCTCTCTGTCCACCCAGCAGTAAATGGAAACTTGATTCACTTCAGGGGAGGTTAAAGATGGCGGAAGGAGAGGGATGGTCCCCCCCCCCCCTCCCCCCGCCTCATACAAGGTGAACCTCTGATTGTGGACCGCCACTAGAGCCCTAAGACTTCGGGATGCTGCCCTCTTCCTTCTCCCATAGGATCAGAGTTTAAAAGTAAAGGTAAAAAGAGTATCGTTGATGCCAATGTATAGGATCAGAGTTTAAAAGTAAAGGTAAAAAGAGTATCGTTGATGCGAATGTATAGGATCAGAGTTTAAAAGTAAACGTAAAAAGAGTATTGTTGATGCCAATGTAAGTTTGTGATGTCTTCAGTCTCAAATAATTTTTACGGCCATCGTAAGATCTGGACGTGTCTATCAACATGCTAGACACTATACGTTTTTTGTTTTGTTTGTTTGTCTGTTCCTTTGTTTGTTTTTATGTTTCCTTTAATTAAGTACGTGGAATCTGGCTATACATTTGTGTCATTTTTTAATCATATTAGTAAACGTCAATTTTTCATGACGGTGGAATCGTGTTATTCTGTAAACATACATTTTCAGTATCCTTGGAAAAGCAAACGAAACAAACAAACAAACAAAAAACACGATAAAAGTGCGCGCTTGCTGTGTGTGTGTGTGTGTGTGTGTGTGTGTGTGTGTGTGTGTTGGGGCGCGTGCGCGCGCGGTGCGTGCGAGAGAGAGTGAGACAGAGTGTGTGTGTGTGTGTGTGTGTGTGTGTGTGTGGTGGAGAGAGAGAGAGAGAGAGAGAGAGAGAGAGAGAGAGAATGCGTGCGTGCGTGTGTGTGCCTGCCTGCGCGCGCGCGCGTGTGTGTATGTGCGCGCGTGAGTGTGTGTGGATGTGCGTACGCGCGCGTGCCTGTGTGCGCATGTGTGTGTGTGTGTGTGTGTGTGTGTGTGTGTGTGTAGGTGGGAGAGAGAGAGAGGAGAGAGAGAACAAGCTCAGTAGCTGTCTCCTAGAGCCATCATCTTGGCATACACACGTAACAGAACACCCAGACATGCTGCGACCAGCACACTGACTGAGGCCAAAGAGTTAGAGCTCAGTAGCTGTCTCCTAGAGCCATCATCTTAGCATACACACGTAACAGAACACCCAGACATGCTGCGGCCAGCACACTGACTGAGGCCAAAGAGTTAGAGCTCAGTAGCTGTCTCCTAGAGCCATCAACTTAGCATACACACGTAACAGAACACCCAGACATGCTGCGGCCAGCACACTGACTGAGGCCAAAGAGTTAGAGCTCAGTAGCTGTCTCCTAGAGCCATCATCTTGCATACACACGTAACAGAACACCCAGACATGCTGCGGCCAGCACACTGACTGAGGCCAAAGAGTTAGAGCTCAGTAGCTGTCTCCTAGAGCCATCATCTTAGCATACACACGTAACAGAACACCCAGACATGCTGCGGCCAGCACACTGACTGAGGCCAAAGAGTTAGAGCTCAGTAGCTGTCTCCTAGAGCCATCATCTTAGCATACACACGTAACAGAACACCCAGACATGCTGCGGCCAGCACACTGACTGAGGCCAAAGAGTTAGAGCTCAGTAGCTGTCTCCTAGAGCCATCATCTTGGCATACACACGTAACAGAACACCCAGAAGTGCGGCGGCCAGCACACTGAAGAGGCCAAAGCTGTGTGATGTGGAGTGTGAGGCCTTCACGAAGCCCCGTCACTCGAGCTCTCAGATCACGTGTCTGTCTGTCCTGGAAGCCACAGCTTCTTCACAACAAGTGTCTGAACCACCAGCCGCTGTGGCGAAGTGGGTAGGAGCCGGTCGGGGCAGAAAAACCCCACATGACTCTGATGGGATTCGAACCCACGACCTCCCAGCCGGGAGTCCGCGACGCTATCCACTTCGCCATGGCGGCTGGTGGGATTCTTTTTCTTTTCTTTCTTTTTTTTTTTTTTTTGCCCCAGCCGGCTCCTACCCAGAGTCCAGTTTGCTATGGGCTCAGGTGGGAGGACTAGGACCACACAACGGATGTGTCTCTGACAGTGTTGCTCGAACTTCCTGACAAGCATTGCAGGTGTCTGTATCTCTCGGGCCTGGTTGATGTCAGTGCAATTATGAAAGTGAGTGTAGAGTGCCGCCCCGTCGTGAAGTATCAGTCCAGAATGGAAATCCGTAGCATTATCTTCATCATCCTCATCCTCATTGTTTAGCATTAAAAAAAAAAAAGTATCAAATTTTGCGGCCCTACATGCCCTGCTCTCTTGGTGACCTCAGTTTTGATGTCCTCTCCACGTCTGTGGCCTTGGTTTGGTTCAATCGGGGTCACTGGTATCGGCAAATTCACGGGGACTGCCGTTAGACGGTCCTGGTGGCTTCTCCAGGAGGGAGAGCTTACTCACGTCGGCTCCGCGACTAAGCAATTATCGTCTTTAGTAAGTAGCTTAGAATTGGTGTCCTGTGTATGTTAGATCAGAACAGGCGCCACTGAACACCACTGAAATGACTCGGCAGCAGTGCAGTGTCTCCTCTGGTGGGTTGCCTCATGACGACTTGACATTGACTGCTCCATGTGGATTGCTGGTGCCGGGGCTGTGGCTGTGGAAGGGGGTGGTGGTGGTGGTGGTGGTGGTGGTGGTAAAGAACGGCGTGGGTGCGGTGCCACTAAGGTGGCACAGAAGATGGACAGGGGGGAAATGTGTCAATAGACGACACATAAAACATCCCTCTCTGTACGTGACAGCACTTAATACTGGCTGATGTGGGTTACAGCTTAACCAGCAATGAAAGTGGGGTTACAGCTTAACCAGCAATGAAAGTGGGGTTACAGCTTAACCAGCAATGAAAGTGGGGTTACAGCTTAACCAGCAATGAAAGTGGGGTTACAGCTTAACCAGCAATGAAAGTGGGGTTACAGCTTAACCAGCAATGAAAGGTATCATGTATTATCATGTATTATGCACTTGTGCCCACCGTTCCATTGTCTTTGTTAACGTGATATTCTTAAAACTAAGATGTCTTTAAACAATCGAAGACGTCAACATAACCGTGGTCATAGGCGGGGAGGGGGGAGGGGAGAGGGGGTGGGAAGGGGGGCGGGGGCAGTCCATCGTGTTGTTTGATACTGTAACTGTTTTGTATACGCCTTTTCTCTTTTTGTCCATTTAAGGAGGATTTTTCTTTTTTTTTTTTTTTTTTTTTTTTTTTTCTTTTTCAAAAGATTGCCAGAGAAAAGCCTTCGTGTTGCATTTCTGTTACATACGAAAAAAAAAAAAAAAAAAAGAAGAAGAAACAACGTACGCCACACTGGCCTCATCCTTTCATTCTGAAGACAAGCACTCGCACAATCACTGGTAGGATGGAAAAAACAAGCAAAAAAACCGTAACAAAGATTCGAACCTCAGATCCACAGTAGCCTTCCTTTCCATGTAAGCGGCGGCGCTGTGTCATCCAGCAGACCACCAAGACCCCAAAAATTCTCTCTCTCTCTCTCTCTCTCTCCGTCCGCAGCCTTCACAGAGGCGAGTTGAGGAGACGACCTACGGCGATGTTGTGACGGCGAAGGGAGCAGAAGACGCTTGGAGACGCCGGCACTGAACACGTACACCGCACTTTGTTTGTGTGTGTGTGTGTGTGTGTGTGTGTGTGTGTGTGTGTGTGTGTGTGTGTGTGTGTGTTGTGTGTGTGTGTGTGTGTGTGTGTGTGTGTGTGTGTGTGTGTGTGGAAACCGAAGCCGTGCGTTTGGATAAGACGACGACACTCACTCACACAGTTGCTAGATCATTCTGTGTGCACGAGCCTCTGGGACTTATCTGAAATGTAATTGTGACAAGAAGAAGAAGAAGGAGAAGGAGAAGAAGAAGAAGAAGGAGAAGATGAAGGAGAAGAAGAAGGAGAAGATGAAGGAGAAGAAGAAGGAGAAGAAGAAGAACAAGGAGAAGAAAGCTAAAGAAGTGAACCACCAAAAGAAAAAAGAAAAAAAAAACTGAAGAAGTGAACTGAAAAAAAAAAGAAAAACAAACAAAATTCCTGTGCTTCCTCTCCTTGCATGTCTCTCAGTCTGTCTCTGTTTCAGTCTGCCTGTCTGTCTGTCTGCCTGTCCACAGGCGGCGGAAGCAGGGGGGGCGGGGGGGGGATGCCCCCCTCTAGAAAAATATTGGGGGGGGGGGGGGCAGCCTTATATACTGCCCCCCCCCACCCCCCCAATATTGAGCACCTCCAAAAAAATGAGAGAGAGAGAGAGAGAGGTTTGACGGTGCATCACCTTGTCGTCAGACTCGCTCACGGTTAGTTTAGGTCAAAGGGACTGACAGAGTTCACGACAAGTTCACGCATGCACGTGCAGGAAACGAATCAGTTTACTGCGGACAGGTTCATCACCGTTTATATTAGTCGGGAAAGCGAGCCCGCCTATGTTTATAACTGGAGTGCCCACTCTCCCTTCCCGGCAGGAGCATTCCCACCTCCCCCGGCACGTGATGGCTCCCCACAGAAACTAGGCCAGTGACTACTTGCACTGCTGAGTTTTTTCTGCTGTGGCTCAGGCATACGGATTATTTCACTCACCTACTGGGCATCACAAAGGAGCAGATCTACGATTGTACAACTGGTCTAACGGCAGGCATCATGATATTTTTTAATTGCTATTTTCAAATTGGCTTGAAATGGAGAAAATTAGAATGAGTTGCTTTCTTCGGACAAAAACAAGTCATCAGATGTGGAGGGGAGGGGGAGGACAATTCTAGGACTGCATTTTTTTTTTAACTGTATTTTAGTCCCCCCCCCCCCCCCCCCCCCCACACACACACACACTTATAGACACCCACGCATGTCGCTGGCCTCTCTCTCTCTCTGAGTCTGTCTTTCATCCTCTCTCAATCTTTCGAGACCGTTTTTGCACTCCCCATATGTAGTCTGTCTGTCAGTCTGTCTGTCAGTCTGTCTGTCTGTCTGTCTGTCAGTCTGTCTGTCAGTCTGTCTGTGCCGTGTCCACGCCGATATCTGGTGTTTGTTGGTCGATTGAGCTGAAATTTTGTGTGGAGGTGGGAAATGTAGTCTAAATGGTATATCCTGCTCGGCATTTATGTGAGGTTGAACACACTGACAAACGCGCATATAAATGAATGTACACGTAACCTAGCACACAGTGTTTCCGTTGACATCTTGGGTGTGTTTACAAGCCGATTTTTGTGAAATTTGGTAGATCAGTGGATAATGGGATGCACATGTTTTATTCATAATCGAAATATCTTTTTCCGAATTAAAACAATAAATTTTTTGGAAAAGTGACGCGCAAAAAAAAAAAAAAAAAAAAAAAGTGGTGGTAAGCGACATAAATCAATGTTTGTCTTGTCTAATTACCTTCCATGAGAAAAGTGACGCGCAAAAAAAAAAGTGGTGGTAAGGGACATAAATGAATGGTTGTCTTGTCCAATATAACCTCCCATGAAAACGAGTATTTTTCTTTCTTTTTTTTTTGGGGGGGGGGGGGGGGGGGGGGGGGGGGGGGGTGGGGGGAGTGAGGGGGGGGGGGGGGTGCACTGGCCCCTGAAGATCAGCTCTTGTTTTCCTTCGGATATTGCAGTCAAGAATTAAGCTGCCTATGACAAATTATTTGTGTTACAGTGAAAATGCTCATGTTTTTGTAGGACTGTTTGCTGCAGACGACGTGGCACGGGCTCAACGTATTACGGCTGAAGAAACGTCTTTCCAGGAGAGGAGAACTGCTGCCTTCAGGGCCAGACTTCTGGAAAACTTGCAGACTCTAGGCATGGAAGTGAGAACTGACGTACCGCCGGACAGTAACTGCTTCTTTCACTGCGTACGCGACCAGCAAAACCGCTTAGGTCTCCAGGAACAGGATCATGTCCAGCTCAGGAAAGATGTAAACACATTTCTCGGGAACCTCTCTGCAGCTGACCCACTTTGGCCACACATTACTGACCAGTACCTGGCCAACATTGCCAAGAATGGCATATATGCTGATGCTATTGTAGTGCAAGCTATGGCGAGAATGATTGGTAGGGATATACACATCGTAACAAGTCAGCAAGAGAGCTCCAGGATAGACTATCTAATGAATAAGATCTTGGCGGGAGACACTGAATCATCCCTTCCACCTGTCCTTATAGGACAAATAGGCGAGGAACATTTTGTGAGCCTAACACTTCATCAAACCAGAGACAGTGAAAATGATGAAGAAAAGGAAGAAGAAAGTGTTTCCTCATCTCCTACAGAAGGTGCATCAATCATGCAGTCTCCTCGTGACGACGCCAACCGACCTGCGCAGTCTCCTCGTGACGACATTGACCGACCTGCTACTGTAAGAAAACGAAAATGTCAGTCTACTGTGCGCTGCAAGGACGCAGTCAACCCCTTTCAGCCACAGAGCGACACAGTCCTCTCCAAACTGATCACGGTAAGTTCAGGAAGGTCCCGCTATTTCCGAAGATCTTGGTTCCAGCAATACCCTTGGCTTCACCTATGCACAACAGACAACAAGGTATATTGTTTCTTCTGCATGAGGGCTAATCATCAAGGCTGCAAACCTGATGCAGCGTTTGTATGGAGCGGTGTTGACAACTGGATGAAAGCACTGGAAAAGTTCTCAAGCCACGAAAAATCATCTTCACATGGAGCAGCCGTGTATGACGAAAATGTAGGCAGTCTACAACGTCAGTGTATTCTCGAGTGACGTGTCAGCATGAAACAGAACAAAAGAAACACCTGCAAAGCCTGATGAACGAACTAAAGAGCCTTCAGTTTCTCCTGAGTCAGGGTCTGCCTCTCCGTGGACATGACGAGCAGGAAGGCAACCTTCAACAGCTGCTCAAGATCTGCTTTGGAGAGGGCTGCAAGAAAACAAACACAGGTTCAAAATATCTGTCACATGATATTGTCAACGAGATCCTCGGGATTATGGCACATAAAGTCTTGCGATCTGTTGTACTTGAAATCAGAGAAGCGAATTGGTTTTCGATACTAGCTGACGAAACCCGTGATGTTGCAAACAGGGAGCAGGTTGTAATTTGCATAAGATGGGTAACTGAGCAGTTTGAAGTCATAGAGGAGCCTGTGGGACTGGTTCATGTTGACAATACCTGTGCTGAGACCATTTTTAATGCGCTAAAGGATTGCTTGATCAGGCTGGACTTGCCAGTACAGAAGTGTAGGGGTCAGGCCTACGACGGGGCCAGTAATTTTCAGGGTCACGTTTCAGGAGTTGCAAAACGGTTCAAAGATGGGGTTCCATCAGCAGTGTCCGTACACTGTTTGGCACACTCAGTCAATCTTGTGTTACAGGAGGCTTCCAGAGAGGTCAAAGTAATAAGAGATGCCCTTGACTTTGCCACAGAGGTCATTCAGTTGATCAAATTATCACCAAAACGACAGGTCCTTTTTGAAACAATCCAACATGAAACATCTACTTCGTGTAGCCCGTCCATTAAACCACTGTGTCCAACAAGGTGGACTGTTCGAACAAGAGCTTTTGACTCTCTCATTGAGAACTATGAGGCTCTGCAAGAAACACTTGAACTAGTCTCACAAGGACATGATGAGTACGCCAGGAGGGCATCCGGCCTTCTAGCACTTATGCAGCAGTTCTCCACCTTCTTGGGCTCTCACTTTCACGGGATGTCTTTGCTGTAACTGAAGAGCTGGCGACTGCTGTTCAAAGGAAACAAACGTCCTGTGTGGATGCAACAAACGCTGCAAACCTCTGTATGAGAACGCTTGAAAATATGCACCAGGATAAAAGTTTCCAGACGTTTTTTGCCGCCGTCTCAAACAAGGCTGCAAACGTGTGTGATGAGCCCCGCATTCCGAGACAGAGACAGCCTCCACGAAGACTTGATGAGGGCTCCCAGGGTCACAGCTACTCTGACCCTTCTGCTTATTACAGACAGCAGTACCATGAGGCCATAGACAACGTCAAGGAGCATATAAAGCGCAGGTTTGACCAACAAAGTCTTAAGTTGCCAAGGAAGATTGAAACTCTCTTGGGTGATGGAGCTGCAGGAAAGAATCCAGAAATTCCCCAAGAGATCAAAGACACATATGCTGCGGACATTGACATGGACAGACTCAAAACACAGTTGGTCATCCTTCCACATGCTCTGGGGGACAACAAGAAGTCCATCTTTGAGGCACTGCTAGAAGAACTGACAGCTTCTGACACTGTTAAAAGAATGTTGAGTGAGGTAGACAAACTTATCAGGCTGTACTTGACCATTCCAGTTACAACTGCAACAGCTGAACGCTGTATTTCTGTCTTGAAGCGGGTCAAAACATACCTCAGAAGCACTATGACTCAGGAACGCCTGAACAACTGTCTCATTATGCATGTGTTCAAAGACAAGGTTGATCAGCTCAATCTCGCTGAAATTTCTTCCGAGTTCGTTTGCAGAAATGAACGACGTCAAAGTTACTTCGGAAAACTAAATGTGTAAAGGCGTAACCTCCCAGCTGTTGGTGTAACCTGCTGATGTACAGACTGTGACAATCGTGACTTAGTAACCGCATTTTACGGTGCCTAATGTCCAGTGAATATGGAGAGAAGTTATGTTATTATGTTATTCAGTCTGGCAGAAAGTCTGACAGTCTCTCTCTCTCTCTCTCTCTCTTCTCTCTCTCTCTCTCTCTCTCTCTCTCTCTCTTGTGTGTGTGTGTGTGTGCAACGTTTTAATTGCAGCTATGCAAAGTGTATTTCAAGTGTGTGTGTGTGTGTGTGTGTGTGTGTGTGTGTGTGTGTGTGTGTGTGTGTGTGTGTGTGAACTGAATATTGCATGCTGGAATTTTTTTTAATTTTTTTTATCGAACATTGACATATTGTGATTGTCGGAGTTCAATGATTTGAAATATCCATTGCCCCCCCCCCCCCCCCCGCCCCCCTCCCCCTAATCCTGGACAGCTTCCGCCGCCACTGCTGTCTGTCTGTCTGTCTGTCTCCATTGCAGTCTTTGTGTCTGTCTGCCTCACAGGCCCTCCATCTGTCTGTCTGTCTCCATTGCAGTCTTTGTGTCTGTCTGCCTCACAGGCCCTCCATCTGTCTGTCTGTCTCCATTGCAGTCTTTGTGTCTGTCTGCCTCACAGTCCCTCCATCTGTTTGTCTGTCTACCGGGCTGTCTCTGTCGCTCTTGTCTCTTAGTCTGTTTCTCAGTCTCTGTCCCGGTCTCTGTCTATCTGTCTGCCTGTCTCTGTCTCTCTCTGTGAGGGAGAGGGAGAAACAGGGATGGATGTGTGGAGATAGGGTGTGCATGGGTGAGGGGTGGGGATGGGGTGAGGTACGGAAACGGGGTCAGGTTCATGTGTGTGTGTGTGTGTGTGTGTGTGTGTGTGTGTGTGTGTGTGTGTGTGTGTGTGTGTGTGTGTGTGACAGGCAGAGAAAGAGAGAGAGAGAGAGAGAGAGAGAGAGAGAATGTAGGCGAGAAAGATAAAGCAAGAGAGAGAGAGAGAGAGAGAGAGAGAGAATGTGTGTGAAAGACAGACAGAGAGAGACAGAGAGAGAGAGAGAGAGAGAGAGAGAATGTGTGTGAAAGAGAGAGAGAGAGAAGAGAGAGAGAGAGAATGTGTGTGAAAGATAGACAGAGAGAGAGAGAGACAGACAGATAGACAGACAGACATAGAGAAAGAGAGAAGACATCGACACGTTCACCTACCATCACCCCAACCCTCCCCCCACCCCCATCCACCCCCCTTCCATCACCCCTCTCCCTGACAGCTGCATTGACGCGTCACGAGAAGTCTGTGGCGGTGGACGGAAGACAACATCAAGGACACCCGGGTACTGCACATCTCTGACAAGCTCCAACGGATTCTGGGCACTCTCCTGCAGTGGTACTCACTTCACGTGTAATAACAACATTGATTTTTTCCCGCCATGGGAAGTAATTGTAAGTTCAGACTGAAAGTTACTTCCCATGTATTTTACTTATTTATTTATTTTATCTGTTTGATTTGTTTATTTCATTTCGTTTTATTTTAGTTCAGTTTTAAATCTGATGTTACGAGATAGAAAATTACGAAATGTCAATGTTGCGTCACTGGAAAGTTTTTATATTCCACAAAAACGTATGACATCTACCAGTTCTGGAAAGAGCAACTTCCAATAGTTCATTTTCAGCGAAAAAAAAGTTTCTAAATTTTCCCGTAAAACGAAACCTGGGGGCATCTTTTCATACAGATCAACAGTGTCGTCGTTTGCTATATATTCCACAATCTGAAATTCACCAATTTCGCTTTAAGTAATTTTACTTGCCGACAGGCAGGCCGACAGCCAGACAAACACACGAACGACCAGAAGCTTGGACAACGTAAGTTCCACGGCTAAGGTCACGACGAAGTACAACAACGACGACGACAGCAACACTCTCAGAGTATGTTTGGAGAAGATAAGCGCAGCAGTTGGTTCCGTTCTACCACAACGTGTGTGGCCTTCCTTGCCTGGGTTGGGGAAGTCCAACAAGTCCAGAAGAGATGGATGAATTGCGTTCTGTCTGGGTCCGTCTGTCTCTCTTACTGCGAGGTGTACGGCAAACACATTAAGCACAGACTTTGTCTAGAATCTCAATCTTAAGATCGAATAAAGTTTTTGTTTGAGTTCGAGTTCTCCTTCCTTCTTCCCCCCCCCCCCCCTTCTCTCTCTCTCTCTCTCTCTCTCTCTCTCTCTCTCTCTCTCTCTCTCTCTTTTACTGCTGAGTATACGGCAAACGTATTAAAAACAGAATCTGTCTAAAAATCTCAATCCTAGGATCGAATACTCTGTCTCTGTCTCTCTCTCTCCCCCCAGTGTTTTAACGAATGAGAGGGAGAGAACTCTTTCGGTGGGTTTTTTTTTTTTTTTTTTTAATCTTCAATAGGCTTTTCTTATTTATCTATGCATAATACGGTGAACTGAACGATCGCGAGTAATCGTGTTGAAGTTGTTGTGTTTATCATTAGAGTTGATTAGTGTCTCTGGTGTTTGATGGGACAGACATCATTCGGGTTCTGCCAAAGGATCTCGTGTTGCTTCCCTCCTTTCTCTCCTCAATTCCGGACAAAGACTAAACCCAAACCAAGTTCAGGTCCTGAAACTAAGAGACCGATCTTAAACAAAGTTCAACTGCCAACCAGCCAGCTCAAATAAAAATAATGATCTCCTCTGAAAAGAAAAGAGAGAGAGAGAGAGAGAGAGAGAGAGAGAGAGAGAGAGAGAGAGAGAGAGAGAGAGAGAGAGATGAAGAAAAACCACACAAGAAATGTGAAATCTCACAATCTAATCCAAGTTCCTCTCGTCAGTTCATAGTGTCTGTTCATCTCGACATACTTTGTCGGTTAGCTTACACCTCCAAGGAAAACAGCACGCGCTCGCACACACACGCACGCACAGACAGACAGACACATACGTACACACAGGCGTGAGCGCGCGCGCGCGCGCGCGCGCGCACACACACACACACACATGCGCGCGCGCGCGCGCTTAGATGGAAGAATTTCTACGTGAATAAGGATTTAAACGACAGCGCAAATGACAACAACAACAAGAACAACAACAGTAATAATGATGATAATACTACTACTACCACCACCACCACCACCACCACAACAACAATAATAATAATGATGATACTACTACTACTACTACTACTACTACTACTACTACTCTACTACTACTACCAACACCAATAAACGAACGAAACGAAGCAAAGGAAACAACAACAACACACACACAAACCAAACCAAAGGAAATCTAAACAAGACAAGACAAAACAAAGCAACAGCTGCTAAGTTATGACACCACCAACCAGAGGATACAGCTAACCAAAGACAGAAAGAAAGAAAGGAAGAAAGAAAGACAGACAGAAAGAAAGGAAAGAAGGAAGGAAGACAGACAGAAAGAAAGAAAGGAAGAAAGAAAGACAGAAAGAAAGAGAAGGAAGAAAGGAAGGAAGAAAGAAAGGAAGGAAGAAAGAAAGAAGGAAGAGAAAGAAAGGAAGGAAGAAAGAAAGAAAGGAAGAAAGAAAGACAGACAGAAAGAAAGAAAGGAAGGAAGGAAGAAAAAAGGAAGAAAGAAAGGAAGGAAGAAAGAAAGGAAGAAAGAAAGACAAACAGAAAGAAAGAAAGGAAGGAAGGAAGAAAGAAAGGAAGGAAGAAAGAAAGGGAGAAAGAAAGAGACAGAAAGAAAGAAAGGAAGGAAGGAAGAAAGAAAGGAAGGAAGAAAGAAAGGGAGAAAGAAAGAGACAGAAAGAAAGAAAGGAAGGAAGGAAGAAAGAAAGGAAGAAGAAGAAAGGAGAAAGAAAGAGACAGAAAGAAAGAAAGGAAGAAGAAGAGAAAGAAAGGAAGAAAGAAAGAAACAGAAAGAAAGGAAGAAAGAAAGACAGACAGAAAGAAAGAAAGGAAGGAAGGAAGAAAAGAAAGGAAGAAAAGAAAGACAGAAAGAAAGAAAGAAAGGAAGAAAAGAAAGAAGAAAGAAAGAAAGAAAGGAAGAAAGAAAGAAGAAGAAAGAAAGGAAAGGAAGAAAGAGAAGAAGAAAGAAGAAAGAAAGAAAGGAGAAGAAGAAAGAAAAGGAAGAAAGAAAAAGAAGAAAGAAAGAAAGGAAGAAAGAAAGAAAGAAAGAAAGGAAGAAAGAAAGAAAGGAAAAAGAAAGAAAGAAAAGAAAGAAAGAAAGAAAAAGAAAGAAAGAAAGAAGAAGAAAGAGAAAGAAAGAAGAAGAAAGAAAGAAAGGAAGAAGAAGAAAGAAAGACAGAAAGGAAGAAGAAAAAATGGATGACAGAAAAAAGACAGGAAGAAAGGAAGAGAATGAAAAGGAAAGAAAGAGAAAAGGAAGAAAGAAGAAAGAAGAAGAAAGAAAGAAGAAGAAAGGAACGAAGAAAGAAAGAAGAAAAGAAGAAAGAAAGAAAGGAAGATGGTAATGGTAATGTTGCTTACAGCCCAGCTGACCGCAAAGGGCCGAAAAAAGAAAGAAAGAAAGAAGAAAGGAAGAAAGGAACGAAGAAATAAAAAAAAAAAAGAAAGAAAGGAAGAAAGAAAGGAAGGGAAAGGAAAAGAAAGAAAGGAAGATGGTAATGGTAATGTTGCTTACAGCTCAGCCGACCGCAAAGGGCCAAAAAGAAAGAAAGAAAGAAAGGAAGATGGTAATGGTAATGTTGCTTACAGCCCGCCGACCGCAAAGGGCCAAAAAGAAAGAAAGAAAGAAAGGAAGATGGTAATGGTAATGTTGCTTACAGCTCAGCCAACCGCAAAGGGCCAAAAAGAAAGAAAGAAAGAAAGGAAGATGGTAATGGTAATGTTGCTTACAGCTCAGCCGACCGCAAAGGGCCAAAAAAGAAAGAAAGAAAGAAAGGAAGAAAAGAAAGGAAGAGAAGATGGTAATGGTAATGTTGCTTACAGCTCAGCCGACCGCAAAGGGCCAAAAAGAAAGAAAGAAAGAAAGGAAGATGGTAATGGTAATGTTGCTTACAGCCAGGACCGCAAGCCAAAAAGAAAGAAAGAAAGAAGAAGATGGCTAAGGCTACAAGAGAAAGAAAAAGAAAGAAAGAAAGAAAGGAAGATGGTAATGGTAATGTTGCTTACAGCTCAGCCGACCGCAAAGGGCCAAAAAGAAAGAAAGAAAGAAAGAAGAAGAAGAAGGAAGATGTAATGGTAATGTTGCTTACAGCTCAGCCGACCGCAAAGGGCCAAAAAGAAAAGAAAGAAAGAAAGGAAGATGGTAATGGTAATGTTGCTTACAGCTCAGCCGACAGCAAGGGCCGAAAAAGAAAGAAAGAAAGAAAGGAAGATGGTAATGGTAATGTTGCTTACAGCTCAGCCGACCGCAAAGGGCCAAAAAGAAAGAAAGAAAGAAAGAAGAAAGAAAGGAAGGAAAGAGGTAATGGTAATGTTGCTTACAGCCCAGCCGACAGCGAAGGGCCAAAAAGAAAGAAAGAAAGAAAGGAAGATGGTAATGGTAATGTTGCTTACAGCCCAGCCGACAGCGAAGGGCCGAAAAGAAAGAAAGAAAGGAAGATGGTAATGGTAATGTTGCTTATAGCCCAGCCGACAGCGATGGGCCGAAAAGAAAGAAAGAAAGGAAGATGGTAATGGTAATGTTGCTTATAGCCCAGCCGACAGCGAAGGGCCGAAAAGAAAGAAAGGAGGAAAGGAAGAAAGCAACGAAGAAAGGAAGAAAGAAAAAAAAGGAAGATGGAAATGGTAATGTTGCTTATAGCCCAGCCGACCGCAAAGGGCCAAAAAGAAAGAAAGAGAGAAAGAAAGGAAGAAAGGAAGAAAGAAACGGTCAGTGACCAGCACCCATGGCAGCGTGTCTGTGCGGGTGTAAGGACTGCTGAGGACTCTGGTGTAAGGACTGCTGAGGACTCTGGTGCTAACGCGGTTACTGCTCTGGTGTAAGGACTGGTGAAGACCTGGTGCCATTGCGGGCACTGCTCTGGTGTAGGACTGCTGAGGACTCTGGTGTAAGGACCGCTGTGGACTCTAGTGTACGGACTGCTGAGGACTCTGGTGTAAGGACCGCTGAGGACTCTGGTGTAAGGACTGCTGAGGACTCTGGTGCCAATGCGGGCACTGGTCTGGTGTAAGGACTGCTGAGGACTCTGGTGCCATTGCGGGCACTGCTCTGGTGTAAGGACTGCTAAGGACTCTGGTGCCATTCCGGGCACTGCTCTGGTGTAAGGACTGCTGAGGACTCTGGTGTAAGGACTGCTAAGGACTCTGGTGCCAATGTGGGCACTGCTCTGGTGTAAAGACTGCTGAGGACTCTGGTGCCAATGCGGGCACTGCTCTGGTGTAAGGACTGCTGAGGATTGCTCTGGTGTAAGGACTGCTGAGGACTCTGGTGCCAATGCGGGCACTGCTCTGGTGTAAGGACTGCTGAGGACTCCGGTGCCAATGCAGGCACTGCTCTGGTGTAAGGACTGGTAAGGACTGCTCTGGTGTAAGGACTGCTGAGGACTGCTCTGGTGTAAGGACTGCTGAGGACTGCTCTGGTGTAAGGACTGCTGAGGACTGCTCTGGTGTAAGGACTGCTGAGGACACTGGTGCCAATGCCGGCACTGCTCTGACGTAAGGACTGCTAAGGACTGCTCTGGTGTAAGGACTGCTGAGGACTGCTCTGGTGTAAGGACTGCTGAGGACTGCTCTGGTGTAAGGACTGCTGAGGACACTGGTGCCAATGCGGGCACTGCTCTGATGTAAGGACTGCTAAGGACTGCTCTGGTGTAAGGACTGCTGAGGACTGCTCTGGTGTAAGGACTGCTGAGGACTGCTCTGGTGTAAGGACTGCTGAGGACACTGGTGCCAATGCGGGCACTGCTCTGATGTAAGGACTGCTGAGGACTGCTCTGGTGTAAGGACTGCTGAGGACTGCTCTGGTATAAGGACTGCTGAGGACACTGGTGCCAATGCGGGCACTGCTCTGGTGTAAGTACTGCTGAGGACTCTGGTGTAAGGACTGCTGAGGACTCTGGTGTAAGGACTGCTGAGGACTCTGGTGCCAATGCGGGCACTGCTCTGGTATAAGGACTGTTGAGGACTCTGGTGTAAGGACTGCTGAGGACTCTGGTGTAGGGACTGCTGAGGACTCTGGTGCCAATGCGGGCACCGCTCTGGTGTAAGGACTGCTGATGACTCTGGTGTAAGGACTGCTGATGACTCTGGTGTAAGGACTGCTGAGGACTCTGGTGCCAATGCGGGCACTGCTCTGGTGTAAGGACTGGTGAAGACTCTGGTGTAAGGACTGCTGAGGACTCTGGTGTAAGGACTGCTGAGGACACTGGTGCCAATGGGCACTGCTCTGGTGTAAGGACTGCTGAGACACTGGTGTAAGGACTGCTGAGGACACTGGTGTAAGGACTGCTGAGGACACTGGTGTAAGGACTGCTGAGGACTCTGGTGCCAATGCGGGCACTGCTCTGGCCTCACTCTGGAATTGCACGACGTCAGGATCTGTGAGGACCGGCCCACGACTCCACTCACTCTGGATGTAAGCAAAAGACATAAAAACAAAGAAAAAAAAGATAGACAGAGATAGAAAGAAACTAACACCGTGCACAACGCACACACACACACACACACACACACACACACACACACACACACACGCACGCACGCACGCACGCCGCGCGCGCGCGCGCGCGCGCGCCTACGATGTACAGTGATTGCAGAGGCTTTCTTTGTGGCACATGTAAGTCCAACAAGCTAGAACACTGCCACAACAGCGAGTGGAGTCGGACGAGAAATTGATATGACCTATATTACCGAACCATCTGATGCCTCTGCCCTCGGCTGATATGACCTATATTACCCAACCATCTGATGCCACTGCCCTCGGCTGATATGACCTATATTACCCAACCATCTGATGCCTCTGCTCTCGGCTGATATAACCTATATTACCCAACCATCTGATGCCACTGCCCTCGGCTGATATGACCTATATTACCCAACCATCTGATCCACTGCCCTCGGCTGATATGACCTATATTACCCAACCATTTGATGCCACTGTCCTCGGCTGATATGACCTATATTACCCAACCATCTGATGCCACTGCCCTCGGCTGATATGACCTATATTACCCAACCATCTGATGCCACTGCCCTCGGCTGATATGACCTATATTACCCAACCATCTGATGCCTCTGCCCTCGCTGATATGACCTATATTACCCAACCATCTGATGCCACTGCCCTCGGCTGATATGACCTATATTACCCAACCATCTGATGCCACTGCCCTCGGCTGATATGACCTATATTACCCAACCATCTGATGCCCACTGCCCTCGGCTGATATGACCTATATTACCCAACCATCTGATGCCACTGCCCTCGGCTGATATGACCTATATTACCCAACCATCTGATCCACTGCCCTCGGCTGATATGACCTATATTACCCAACCATCTGATGCCACTGCCCTCGGCTGATATGACCTATATTACCCAACCATCTGTGCCTCTGTCCTCGGCTGATATGACCTATATTACCCAACCATCTGATGCCTCTGCCCTCGGCTGATATGACCTATATTACCCAACATCTGGTTCCTCTGCCCTCGGCTGATATGACCTATATTACCCAACCATCTGATCCTCTGCCCTCTGTTGAAACGACCTAAAAACCGAACTTCGATATCTCTGCCTCGGCTGATATGACCTATATTACCCACACCCTCTGAGCTTCTGCCCTCTTCCAACGAAACCGACAAAACCCGCGCTCCCTTTCCCCCCCCCCCCCCCCCCCCCCCCCCGTTTCTCCCCCCTCCCCTTCCTCCCTCACCTCCGCTCTATGACCCTGATCTCTTTTCCAAGCGTTTTCTTCTAGACTTATATTCCAACGATATCATCGAAGTGTGGAAGGTGTGAACATTTCTATGGCAAGCCATTATTATCGAAAGATCCTCTGTGTGTGTGTGTGTGTGTGTGTGTGTGTGTGTGTGTGTGTGTGTGTGTGGTGTGCGCGCGCGCGCGCGCGCGCGTGTGAGAGAGATTTTTCATGAGAAAATTACGCACACAGATTTTTGCTTCGGACAGAATGATAAAATGCTACATTACTAGTTTGTATTGTAACGTCTTTGAATTAGAATTTTGGATTTTTCAATAAGAAAAACCATCAGCGGTCCATTTTCATATGTGCGTGTTACTATAATACGGCGGTGTCACTGCAATTTTCCATTTTTTTACGCTTATTTGCAATTTTTTTGCCGATTTGCAAATGCAGATTCTTTCGAATACTTTGCAAACACAGAAACGCTCAAATTATTACATTTTCGTCACGTTATAAAATCCCTTTCACAGAAAACTAAGACGAAAAAAAAACAAACAAAA
>CM065737.1:58793808-58796308 GCA_033310375.1 Conus canariensis
GTGCGGTATTATGCCAAGGTACCTCAATGTGGCTCTCTGGTAAATCAGTGAAGGTGCGGTATTATCCCAGGTACCTCAATGTGGCTCTCTGGTAAATCAGTGAAGGTGCGGTATTATGCCAAGGTACCTCAATGTGGCTCTCTGGTAATGCGGTATCATGCCAAGGTACCTCAATGTGGCTCTCTGGTAAATCAGTGAAGGTGCGGTATTATGCCAAGGTACCTCAAGGTGGCTCTCTGGTAAATCAGTGAAGGTGCGGTATCATGCCAAGGTACCTCAATGTGGCTCTCTGGTAAATCAGTGAAGGTGCAGTATTATGCCAAGGTACCTCAATGTGGCTCTCTGGTAAATCATGAAGGTGCGGTATCATGCCAAGGTACCTCAAGGTGGCTCTCTGGTAAATCAGTGAAGGTGCGGTATCATGCCAAGGTACCTCAATGTGGCTCTCTGGTAAATCAGTGAAGGTGCGGTATCATGCCAAGGTACCTCAAGGTGGCTCTCTGGTAATCAGTGAAGGTGCGGTATATGCCAAGGTACCTCAAGGTGGCTCTCTGGTAAATAGTGAGGTGCGGTATCATGCCAAGGTACCTCAATGTGGCTCTCTGGAAATCAGTGAAGGTGCAGTATCATGCCAGGTACCTCAATGTGGCTCTCTGGAAAATCAGTGAAGGTGCGGTATTATGCCAAGGTACCTCAATGTGGCTCTCTGGTAAATCAGTGAAGGTGCGGTATTATCCAGGTACCTCAATGTGGCTCTCTGGTAAATCAGGAAGGTGCGGTATTATGCCAAGGTACCTCAATGTGGCTCTCTGGTAAATCAGTGAAGGTGCGGTATCATGCCAAGGTACCTCAAGGTGGCTCTCTGGAAAATCAGTGAAGGTGCGGTATCATGCCAAGGTACCTCAATGTGGCTCTCTGGTAATGCGGTATCATGCCAAGGTACCTCAATGTGGCTCTCTGGAAAATCAGTGAAGGTGCGGTATTATGTGAAGGATGTGTCCCAATCGTCTTAGAATATGTACGAACGTTTCTCAATAAGTCAGTCAAGTTGTGTCAGCAAAGCAAATGTTCTTTCAACCTCAAAGAACATCGATGACTTCTTAACTGATCGACGAATATGCCAAACCAACATCCCGACCGCCTCAGAGATCAAATACATGGTTCCTTGATAAACCCGTCAAATCAATATCCCAGCTATCTCAACACATGGATGGCTCTTAAATAACATACAGATGGTTTTTTTTCTTAGGTGAATACAAATGTACCCCGTCAAACAAATGTCCCAACAACCGTAATGCATCTACGGGTGACACTGTGATGACTGTCCAGACGCACGTGGCAACAAAGGGCGGGTTTTCATACAGAGCACACGGACTGCAGCAAGCTGATCACACTGTACAACCTGTCCTATTGATAAACATGTGGCTTGCTAACAACTCTCCTGACTTTACAACCTGTCCTATTGATAAACATGTGGCTTGCTAACAACTCTCCTGACTTTACAACCTGTCCTATTGATAAACATGTGGCTGGCTAACAACTCTCCTGACTTTACAACTTGTCCTATTTAGTAAACATGTGGCTTGCTAACAACTCTCCCGACTTTACAACTTGTCCTGTTTAGTAAACATGTGGCTTGCTAACAACTCTCCCGACTTTACAACTTGTCCTGTTTAGTAAACATGTGGCTTGCTAACAACTCTCCCGACTTTACAACTTGTCCTGTTTAGTAAACATGTGGCTTGCTAACAACTCTCCCGACTTTACAACTTGTCCTGTTTAGTAAACATGTGGCTTGCTAACAACTCTCCCGACTTTACAACTTGTCCTGTTTAGTAAACATGCGGCTTGCTTACAACTCTCCCGACTTTCTTGGAGTATTGTACGATGCCCCTCGATCCATTGGTAAACATACGCGATCATGAAAAGGAAAAAAAGAACCCAAGTCTCCCTACAGCATACACTTATGACCCGGTGGTAATCAGTACCGACGCGCATGGTCCATAAATATTTCAGCTAAACCTGACACATGATACACCAGTCAAGAGGCCATTGTCAAACAGACACTCAAACTACCAACTATTTTTTTCTGTTGAACTCCAAACTTTGATCTCAAGGTAGTTGCAAAATGGGGCGACTGCAGGCGGAAATCTATACAAATCTTGAAAATGTCTCAAATAACTCTGCCACACAACGTGCACGAACGAATCACGAGACAAATCACGACGCGTTTCGACCTCTTAGGTCTTCTTCAGGCAAGACAAACAACACTCAGGACAACGAAATGAAGAACGAGCAATCACTCATCTTTGTCAGATTCGGTATTTTGCTCGCACTTTGCTCGTTCTTCCTTTTCGTTGTGCCGAGTGCCGTTTATCTTGCCTGAAAGAGACCTTAGGGGTCGAAACGCGTCGTGGTTTTTTTTTTTTTTTTTTTTGTCCTTGTGATTCGTTTGTCCACGTTGTTAAGCGGACTTATTAGAAACATTTTTTTTTTTAAG
>CM065737.1:58806308-58811308 GCA_033310375.1 Conus canariensis
ACAACCACCACCACCACCTCTTTTCCCTCACAACCACCACCTCTTTCCCTCAAACACCACCACCACCTCTTTCCCTCATCACCACCACCACCTCTTTCCTTCACTACCACCACCTCTTTCCCTCACCACCACCATCTCTTTCCCTCACTACCACCACCTCTTTCCCTCACATACCACCACCTCTTTCCCTCACCACCACTACCTCTTTCCCTCACCACCACCACCTTTTTCCCTCACCACACACCCAACCTCTTTCCCTCACATACCACCACCTCTTTCCCTCACCACCACCATCTCTTTCCCTCACCACCACCACCTTTTTCCCTCACTAACCACCACCTCTTTTCCCTACCACCACCACCACCTCTTTTCCCTCACTACCACCCCCACCACCTCTTTCCCTCACCACCACCACCTCTTTCCCTCATCACCACCACCTCTTTCCCTCATCACCACCACCACCTCTTTCCCTCACCACCACCACCTCTTTCCCTCATCACCACCACCACCTCTTTCCCTCATCACCACCACCTCTTTCCCTCATCACCACCACCACCTCTTTCCCCCACCACCACCACCTCTTTCCCTCACCACCACCACCACCTCTTTCCCTCATCACCACCACCTCTTTCCCGCACAACCACCACCTCTTTCCCTCACAACCACCACCACCTCTTTCCCTCACAACCACCACCACCTCTTTCCCTCACCACCACCACCTCTTTCCCTCACAACCACCACCACCTCTTTCCCTCACAACCACCACCACCTCTTTCCCTCACAACCACCACATCTCCCACTCTCTTCCTGAGCCTTCTCCACCCACCCTATCCCGCTTCAAAGTTGTGTGTGTTGTGTGTGTGTGTGTGTGTGTGTGTGTGTGTGTGTGTGTGCGCGCGCGCGCGCGCGCGTGCCCCTGTGTGTATGTTTGTGTACGTGTCTGCGTGCGTGTATGTGTGTGTGTGTGTGTGTGTGTGTGTGTGTGTGTGCACGTGCGCGCGCGCGTGCGCGTATGTGTGCGTGCGTGTATGTGCGCGCGCGCGTGTGTGTGTGTTTCAAATAATCCACCGTAGAATTGTAAATGTGAACGAGAACCTTGCCTTCCCTGACCGATGAAGCAATCTGCTTCTGTACAGTGTGTAACCTACCTACCCACCCCACCTCCACCCTTCCTCCCCGACCCCCCCTCACTTCCACACCTCCTTTCCTCCATCACCCCCCCCCCCTCCCTTACTCCTCCTCCCTTTTGACCTCACTGTGCGGTCATCGGTGCTCAACCAATCATGACCGCAAATCCCAAACGGACTATGAACATGGACCAAATGGAATATCCATGTGTCTGTGGAAAGCGTTTCGCTACCACCCGTGGCATGAAGATCCACAGAACAAAGATGGGATGTGTGAAGACTCAGCTGAATGAGCAGCAGCGCACTGCATCAGCAGATAAGACGTCGGAAGACCAAGGCCAGGATTTAAACCACAGTGCCAAGGACATCCACGCTGTTGGTTCGGATGAGGAATTTGCACAGGCCCTCGATGCCAGGCGCCTGAAACTCAACCTGCCACGAGCAAACGAAACTGAAGATTGGGAGAAACTGGATGCAAAAATCGTCCAAAGACTCGATGCACTGATAGGGAAAAGCACCCTGGAACACAAACTAGCCACATATGGGGACATTGTGTATGCCACATGTAGAGACGCCTATGGAGCAAAACTACCCAAAGAGAAAACACCTCCAAAGAAATCCAGACGCCAAGAAAAGATGGACAAGATCAGGGTCCAAAAGAAAAACCTCAAGATGCAAATGAAGACCGCACTGCCAGCTGAAAAACAAGGCTTGGAAAAACTGTGGAAAGACCTGAAAGAAAAACACAGCGCCCTCAGCAAAGCGGAATCTGCGAGGAAGAGGAAGAGCAAAAAGAAGAAGACACAAGAGCGCTTCTTCACAGACCCCTTCCAGTTTGCCAGAACACTGTTTGAGCAGCCAAAATCTGGGACCCTAAGTGTGGACAAAGGAGTTCTTGAGCAGCATCTGAGGAAAACATACTCTGACCCACAGAGCAAAGCACCACTCGACATTCAAGGTCTGGTATGGCCAACCAACCCTGAGGAACAGTTCAATGGCAAGCCTCCAACGTTGGCGGAAATCAAGAAGGTGGTCGACAAAGCCAGAGCCAAATCATCACCAGGGCCAAACGGGATACCTTACCAGCTTTACAAGAAATGTCCCAAGGTGCTGGAGTGGCTCCACAGGCTGCTGCGATCGGCTTGGAGAAACCAGAAGATCAGCGGCCAGTGGATGACGGCAGATGGTGTGTACATCCCCAAAGAGCAAAACTCAAGTGACATCAGCCAGTTCAGGCCAATATCACTACTGAACGTCGAAGGGAAAATCTTCTTCTCTGTCATGGCAGCAAGGCTGACCAAGTACCTGATGGAAAACAAGTACTTGGATGTATCAGTCCAGAAAGGTGGCATCCCAGGCGTGGCTGGCTGTGTAGAACACGCCACAATGATCTGGGACGCAATCCAAAAAGCAAAAACAGAAAAGAGAGACCTGGACGTAGTGTGGCTTGATCTGGCAAACGCATATGGATCTGTGCCCCATGAGATGATACAGTTGGCTCTTGAGATGTACCATGTGCCAAAGAACATCCGCGACATGCTCAAGAAGTACTTCAATGGCTTCTCAATGCGGTTCTCTACCAAGGAGTACACAACAGACTGGATCAACTTGGAAGTGGGTATTGCAATGGGCTGTGCAATTTCCCCAATACTGTTCGTGCTGGCAATGGAACTCATCTTGAAAGCAGCAACAAACAACGCGAGACAAACAGACCTTGGCGATGGATACAAGATGCCTCCTCTCAAGGCCTTCATGGATGACACTACAGTGATTTCATCCAGAGAAGACGAGACACGTCATGTGCTGGAGAGGCTGGACGACATAGTTGCCTCATCCAGAATGAAGTTCAAGCCAAAGAAATCACGGAGTCTCTCACTGAGGAAAGGAAAAGTGGCCGGATCTGTGGTCTTCAGTGTTGCCAACCAGGCCATTCCAACAGTCACAGAAGAACCAGTCAAGAGCCTTGGAAGATGGTATGATGATACGCTGAAAGACACACAAAGAGCAAAAGAAACCAAGCAGATGGCGGAGGAAGGCTTGGTGACCATTGACCAGTGTGGGCTCCCTGGCAAATACAAGGTCTGGTGTCTGCAGTTCATGCTGATACCAAAGCTCCTATGGCCTCTGATGATATACGACATCTGCACCAGCATAGTGGAGGCAATGGAAGCCAAAATCAACAAGTTCACAAGGAAATGGCTTGGTGTCCCACCCTGTCTGACTGACATAGCGCTGTACTGTCGCCAAGCAAAGCTGAAACTACCACTGAAATCCATCCTGGAAGAATACAAAGCAGGGAAGATCAGACTTCAAAGCATGCTGGAGGACTCAGGAGACAAGGTGGTAGAAGCAATCAAGCCCCAGCTGAAGACAGGCAGAAAATGGAAAGTTCAAGAGGCGATGGATTCTGCAAAAGAAAGTCTCAAGATCAGAGAAATAACAGGACACACACAGACCAACAGACAAGGACTGGGGTGACCAAAACTGAATGGTGGTCAAAGGCCAAAGGAAAAGCCAAAAGAGACATGATGATTCAGGAGATGAGAAAAGAAGAAGACCAAAAAAGACTCCAAAAAGCAGTCCAGCAGAGCCAGCAAGGGCAATGGACAACGTGGGAGAATGCACTCCAAAGAAGTCTCACTTGGAATGACATTTGGCACATGGCCCCTCTCAGGATCAGCTTCATTCTCAGATCTGCATATGACCTTCTGCCCTCAAATGCAAACCTGGTGAAGTGGGGGAAAACAGACGATCCTGCATGCCCCCTCTGCCATGAAAAACAAACAGTGGAGCATGTCCTAAGCTCATGTAAAGTAGCCCTGGCTCAAGGAAGGTACACATGGAGGCACAACCAAGTGCTCAAAGAGATTGTACAAGTAGTCTGGGCTAGTACCAACACCACAAAAGGGAAAATCAGGACTCCAAAAGCACCCGCAACATTCTTCACGGCAGGAGGCAGCAAATCATGGCCAAGAACAACAGTGCCACTCGAAACATGCAGGCAGAGTCTGCTGGACGGGGCAGATGACTGGGAGTGCACTGCAGACCTCCCAGAATGGAAGAGTCACCCAGAGATCATCAGCAAGAGTGGCATGAGACCAGACATAGTAGTCCACTCTAAGTCAACCAAGCAGCTGATCATGATCGAGCTCACGGTGCCATATGAGAACAGAATGGAGGCAGCTCAAATTTACAAAACTGAAAAGTATGCTGATCTGGCAAACAGCCTGAGGAGAGAAGGCTATCAGGTCAAAGTCCTCACTGCAGAAATTGGAGCTAGGGGGTTTGTAGGAACGTCTGCATACAGCCTCATGAAACAGCTCTCAGTTGCAGGGAGGGAAAAAACCAGAGCCCTGAAAGCAATGGCAGAAGCGGCAGAGAGGTGTTCAAGCTGGATCTGGTCAAGGAGGAACAAAAGTGAACTTCATAAGGCTTAATTTCCCTACAAATATCAGGTGTCCCTGTGGCTCAGTGGTTAAAGCGCGAGTCATTAAGTGGAAAATGAGCATGTCCAGAGGGTCATGGGTTCGAATCCCAGCCATGGCTCGTCCCAAGATGGGAGAAAAAAAAAAAAGAAAAAAAAAGGGGGGCAGCAGAGGGACATCCGGAGTCATGAACCGGGTGTGGCCCAACCCCCCTAGAGTGTCAGGAGATAAGGGCCGAAACACTTGCTTGAAGGGGGCTTCTCTTCTGAGGACTCTCTGCTGCCACGCTCTCCACGAGTTTCTTTCTACTATTGTATTTCGGCACACTGTGTGTGTGTGTGTGTGTGTGTGTGTGTGTGTGTGTGTGTGTGTGTGTGATATTGTCTTTTTTGTGTGTGCTGCGAGGAGCTACGTCGCCACTCCCCTGGGACAACCATAGGCCATTGAA
>CM065737.1:58826308-58836308 GCA_033310375.1 Conus canariensis
TATATATATATATATTGTTGTTTGCGTGTATATACGCATCTAAGCGTGTATGTATATGTATGTATGTACGTACGTACGTAATGAACGAATGCATACATGCATGCATACACGCTCGTAAGTTCGTATATACGTATGTACCTACGCACGTACATACATATGTTTGTATGTATATGTCAGCGTGCATGTATCCGCGTACGCTTGCGTGCATACGTGTGTGTATGTGTGTGTGTGTGTGTGTGTGTGTGTGTGTGTGTGTGCACGTGCGCGCGCGCGCGCGCGCGCGAGAGAGAGAGAGAGAGAGAGAGAGAGAGAGAGGGAGAGAAAGAGCGCGTGTGTAGTATATGTGCGTTAGTGTATATCTGTGTATGTCGGAGGGAGGGGGAGGGCGGTGGAGGGTCGCGGGAGGAAGGGGGTGGCCAAGCTGCATAAATATACAAACATACATACATACGTACCTACATACATACATACACACACACATGTAGATTTTCATATGCACTTCTGGGACACGCACATGCCCAGACACATGCACACAGACATGTGCATGCACGTTCACATGCGTGCACACACGTGCACACCTAAACACACACATACACACATGTATGCACATGTGCATACAGATACGTATATACGTATGAATGCGTTTACTCTATAAATAAGAAAGCCGGTGGCTTAACGGTATCTGTTGTACCATTACTGGCGCCGATGTCATGGTCGGAATCGATGGAGGTGGCGGCGTTAGTGCAGCTGTCGTTGAAGTGCCGGTTTTCATTCACATCTTTCGGCCATCTACATCCTGCATGCTATTTATTTGTTTGAAGGCCTCTGACCATTTGGTAACCAAAATCGTCATTCCACCTTATGTGCACAACCCAAATCGATAAACTCATCACCTAATCTCTTGATATCAATTTAAAAAAGTAGAGATTATGAAATTTGTGTGTCTGTCAAATAACAGACTAATGCATTAACAATAAGTCACAATTTATAAATGTTATGCAATAGAATGCTATCTAGTCACAGAGAAATGAGACAGAAGATGTGTGTGTGTGTGTGTGTGTGTGTGTGTGTGAGTGCATGTGATGGGAGAGGGGGGGGGTGAACGAGAGGGTGAGACAATATGGAGATGAGTGGGGTGGGTGGGCGGATAGGGGAGGGTGATGAGGGGTAGGGATTTCATAGAGAAAAATGTCCTGAGTTGGGTTGGTCACTGTTGTTTTTGACCGACGGTTTGTTCGTTTGTCTGTTTACCTTACTTTATTATTTTGCATTTTACGGTAACGGCGTTGTATTCATTCTAATAGCGCTGTGTATGCACAACATACAGTGAATACTATGTTATTTGTCGCTCTCTTATTTCCTTTCTCATATTGGTTGTGATTTGTATTGCGTATGGTGTAATGATTCTGTACATGTCATGGTGATTGTAGAACGTTTTGTTTCAAAGAAAAGAACCTTCTCAGCAAGGGGGGAAAAAGAAAGAAAGCCGGGCGGGCTGTGCGGTCCTACAGTACTGGCTGGTGCACCTAGAAGGACGCTTCCCTGGAGGTTCTGTTGGCGTCGCGCCCACAGGCCTTTTATACAATGGCACCTGCCATGGAGCAGTTATGTCCCCTGACGTCTTAAAGGAACGCCCTGGGCGTGCCTGAACCCTAGGTGAACACGTTGCAGGCTTCCAGTGGTGGTGCAGGATTGGTCCCGGCTGGTTCGGCAGTTAAAGACAGGACTTCTCTGGGTCTGTCCGGCGCCTTTGGGTGTATTATTATCTCTTTTTTTCTTCTCCTTAACAGCCTGCGAGCATAGGATATTCACAGCGCGCAAGTGTAGTGACAGCCTACAAGTATATTGACTTCCTGCAAAGATGTTAACAGCCTGCAAGTATATTAACAGCTTGCGAGTACATTAACAGCCTGCAAGTATATTAACATCTTGCGAGTACATTAACAGCCTGCAAGTATATCAACAGCCTGTAAGTACATCAACTGCCTGCAAGTACATCAACAACCTGCAAGTACACTAACAGCCTGCAAGTACACTAACAGCCTGCAAGTACATTAACAGCCTGCAAGTACACTAAAAGCCTGTAAGTACATCAACAGCCTGCAAGTACATCAACAGCCTGCAAGTACATCAACAGCCTGCAAGTACATCAGCAGCCTGCAAGTACACTAACAGCCTGCAGTACACTAACAGCCTGTAAGTACATCAACAGCCTGCAAGTACAAACATCTTGTTTCAGTAAAATCTAGGATAGTATGCAAATGCAACCCACATGGATGGCCCTTCTGAAAATACCCAGTATGGCCGCCATAAGAATTTTCAAAATGGCCGCCAAAACGCACAAAATATAGCATATCTCAGGGCTAGAAATTCCCAAATAATTTCTAGTAGTCCTGGGGACAAGTACATCAAAAATTCTACTTGTCCCCCAAAATTTCTACTTGTCCCCCATCCCCACCCCAGTAAAAAAAAAAAAAAGGACCAAAAGTAGTTTTACAACAGTACAAAATAGTGCAATAACAAGTCAGGAAACAATATTCACGACATATGATGTAATGTGTATTTTACATTTACAGAAGAAGGTGTAATTGTTTGGAACTCAAGAAAGCTGTGTGGGACATGTTGCTGGCTGCCTATGGCTAAGCACAGAGAGAACGCTTCATGATTGAAAAAGCGCGCATCTCAACGCTAGCGCTTTTTGACAAGTGCTTAGTAACTTTCAAGGGACACAGAGATAAAGCCCACAGTTAGTGCTAGTTCTTGACTTGATAAAATGGCCGCCTCCTCTGTCGACAGATGTTTGTTGCTGGACACACACAGGGTACACAGTAAACGCCACACAACAAGCGCCACACGCGTGAAAATGAAGAAGAATTTAATTCTTCATGCTTCACAAACGACACGACAGATTTGGAGCGATAAAGTGTGAGTGTTTTGTGTGTGTGTAAAATGGCACAGTATAGATGATTTATAGCGCTAACTTTGAAGCATGCGCATTTTCAATCGTGAATCGTTCTCTCTGTGCTTGCTAAAGGCAGCCCTGAAAACAAAGAGGTGTTAGCACAGACAAAGACCCTGGAAGATACCTAAAACGAGGTGTTAGCACAGACAAAGACCCTGGAAGACACCTAAAACGAGGTGTTAGCACAGACAAAGACCCTGGAAGACACCTAAACGAGGTGTTAGCACAGACAAAGACCCTGGAAGACACCTAAAGCGAGGTGTTAGCACAGACAAAGACCCTGGAAGACACCTAAACGAGGTGTTAGCACAGACAAAGACCCTGGAAGACACCTAAAACGAGGTGTTAGCACAGACAAAGACCCTGGAAGACACCTAAAACGAGGTGTTACAGCACTGAACACTAAACATAGAAGACACCCTGGAAGACACCCTCTTTATTTACGCAAGTCTGCACCTGCACGTGTCGAAACTTTCACGGTCTCTCTCACGCAGTCAAGGGCAATTAAAACTCGTCAACTTGGCCCATAGATGGCATGTGTGTGTGATGTTCGCCAATCACAGTCGCGCCAAAGCAAGCCTCGGAACTGCTGACATGTTCCATTTATAGAACACACATTGTCTCACTGAGACTGCACAGCACTCTGGACAGGGTCAGAGACCCTGCGTTTACACCGGGGTTGGGGTGGTGGGGGAAGTGAAAAGGGGGATGGATAAAGTAGGCTCAGCCTCGAAACTGAAGGCTCAAGTATCCCATCCATGAACGCGGCCAAACATTGATTGCCCGGCCGACAAGTGGAGAGGCCATTTCTACTTGTCCACCAGAAAGTTAAGTTGGCTTGGGTCTTTGCCCGCCAGCAACAACCAGATGATCAACACGTACCAGGATGGAGTGGCTTCAACCAAGAGGTGTCTACATCCAATCCACCAGTGACAGAAATAGGTCCAATGCCAATCCTAAATGCCCCGGCCCATGAGTTTTCTACACTATGGACAGTGATGAACAAATGCCAGGTGATGACGAAGAAGTTAAGACACAAATACACAGTCATCACCTTTGATGAACAACTGTACTGTAAAGCAAAAATGCTTCAGTGGGACAAACAGGACCACTGCAAAGACTTCGTTCTCATGCTGGGTGGTTTCCACATTCAGCTGAATTTCTCCAAGGTGCTTGGTGAATACATGGGAGTCATCTGGCCTGTGTACCATCTGGATTGAAAGCGGAGTCCTTGGGGAGAGAACAGCAGTAAGCGTCCTGAAAGGAGCTTCGCACACACAAGCTCACTTTCGAAGCACTTTGGGCTTTTTTTGGCTTCGCTTCAAAGAATGGGCAGAGGAGAATGCTAAGGTCTTCAGTGAAAGTCTCGAGAGGAAGCAGCAAAGATGGTAGCAGGTGGTTTCTCAGACAAGGATGAAGAACAGATCAGATCGTCTGTAGCAGATCTGCTGACTGAGACTGAACAAGTGTTACCATTGTTTAATGAGTTTGGAGCCTGCTGTTCAGAGAGTGCAACCTTTCAGTACTGGAGGAATTACATGAAGCTGGTTTCCATTCTCCTGCGCTTCACACGCTCACTCCGTGAAGGTGACTGGGAACTGTACCTCTCATCCTTTGCAGAACTGCTTCCATGGTTTGGTGCCTCCACCATGTCATTACACTCGCTGGGGAACAGTTTTCTTGCCAGACATGAAAATGCTCTCCCAGACAGCCCCAGAGGTTTATCAAGGACTCCAAACTGGTGATTTTGTGACAAAAGAGTCCCAGCAGAAGTTCAACCAGATCCCAGATGATCAAGCCATCGAACATGTGAACAAAACTGGCAAAGTGGCAGGGGGTCTTGTTGGGATAACAAGGGCAGACACAGCCAGAGACAGATGGCGCCTGACATGCAACGAAAGACAAAACTTGCAAAGGACACTACAAACATGTTCAGCTTGACTACTGACATCAAAGAGGAAAGTGACTTTGGACACAAGGACTTTGGAAAGAAGCGGATGAAGCAGGACCATGATGATGTGCAAAAATCATTGGTATGTTCCATGTCTTCAATCCCTTTGCCCAGCCATCTTCAGAGTTTGTTTCACACACCACTGGAGATGTCGCCAATGAGGCTGTGAAGAATGACTTATTGATGGCAGAAGAATAAGGGAAGTCAGTCATCAAAGACTTTGTCCGTGAAAGATTCAAAGACAAAACAACAGGTTTTCATGACAGAATCAAGACACAGAAGCTTCAAACATTTGATGGCATGTACACAGTACAGTTTGATACTGGAAAACAGAAAGCTGTAAACGTGAAAGCAGAGAGCTGTTCAGACGTGTGATAACAGCAATGGAAGCAGGAAGAGACACTGATGTTGACAGGCTGTTACAGCAAGAACTCTGTTCAATTCCTCTTTCTCTTGCAACAGCTGACCGTAAACTGCGACTACCCAGAAACAAGGCTGAACTGGGTAAAATACTCAAGAAGGCTTTGCCTCAGGATGCTGTCCCAGAAAACACCAACTTGACCTGCACCATCGTAGATGATATGGCTTGGTTCAAGCCCTTGGAAACTGGGTTGGAGCAAAGACCTTTGGAGAATGGAGCGACAATTTGCACAACACGTGGGAAGCCTCTTTTCCAACAATTGTACCCTTGTTGACATCGTCTTTGACAGATACAATCCACAGACAATCAAATCAACAGCTGTGCTACAAGAGTGGACAGGAAACAAACTATCAAAAGGAGTCTGCAGTCACGAAACCAGATTATTGGCCAGTGGGACAGATTCATCTCACTGAAAGAAAACAAAGCCAGTCTGACAGACTTTTTATGTGCTCAGCTATCCAGCAGATTCCAAAATGAGACAGGCAGAGAACTGGTACTCAGTGGTGGATTCAAAGAGCCTGCAAAAGTCTGGACATCAACAGGAAGAGACGTATCACACCTTTCCTCAGCTGATCATGAAGAAGCAGATACCGCATGCTGCTCCATGCAAGAGAAGCAAGTGAACGAGGATTCCCTCAGACTGTTGTTGTCAGTCGTGACACCGATGTCCTCGTCTCCTCCTTGCCCACCAACCACAGCTTAGCCTGTTCCTTTGGATGCAGTCTGGGACGCCACGAAAGGAACATTATGTTCCTGTCCACCACATCAACATCACTGATGCAGAAAGAGAATCTCTATTAGCATTTTTCATGCTATCACGGGGTCAGACAGCACAAGCCAATTTGCTGGCATTGGCAAGCTATCAGCTTGGTCCATTTTTGTCAACAACCCAGAGCTTCTTCAAAATCTAGGAAAAGACTTTCCTGATGAGGCTGTTTTGGCTGATGCTGAGTCTTTTGTCTGTAGATTGTACAACCAGCAGAGGCATCAGCAATCAGTTCACCAGGTTCGATGTGATCTTTTCACAGTGCAAAGAAAAGTATTGAAAACCTTCCTCCCACACGTGATGCTCTGTTATTGCACATCAGACGATCACATTATCAGACTTTGATCTGGAAGCGAGCACTAGAGGCAAATCAGCACTTGCCTCCAGCAGTGGACAGTGGCTGGAAGCTAGTTGAAAAGGATGACAGCCATGCAGTACTTGAGTCTAAACTTCTCACAGAGGAATCTTCGACAGCCATGTGCCTGGAGCTCACATCCTGTGGTTGTGGAAGAGGAGCAGGGGGCGAGGAAGCGGCATGCTGTGCACACGGCGGTGCAGATGCACACGGCTGGCTCTTGCTCGCACAAACGCATGCTACTGTTACAGAGGAAACTGCAGAAATCCCGTGTCTCCTGAGCAGCAGGATAACTGATGAAAGTACAGCTGGTTTGACCTGCCCCAAACATATCCAAAAAGTGCACTACAGAGAGACCGACACCACAGGATATTATTTTTTATACATGTTGACAGTGTACTCCAGAGAGACCGATACCACAGGATACATTTTCTGTACATGTTGACAGTGTACTCCAGAGAGACCGACACCATTGATGGAAATAATGTTTATCACTTTATGTGGGTCTTGAATTCTCTAAAGTAGCCTAGTATTCACTTTCGTAAGACATTTTATAGGCCAACCCTCATTTTTACACAGAAGAGAGTGTAAAATTTGATTTCTCTATACCAAAAAATGGTACATTTGACATTAATTATGAGTACTTATGTTCATTGCAACTAGAGATATGCAGAAAAGTGTCATTTTCGGCGGCCGTTTTAAAAAGTGTCATGGCGGCCAAGGTGGGCAAATTTGGAAGGGCCATCCACCCAGGTTGTCTTCGAATACATCAACAGATTTCAGAAACGCTGGATGTTTGCTTCTAACCCGAAACGTTTAGGGTATTAGTTTTTTTGCAAGATACAGATTTCAGCCACCTGACTATAATGAACTCTAATAAAATTCAGTAAGTCTTAAATAGGTTTAAAAAACTTTGCGCTTCAGTAGATCATTTTGGAGTAGGTACAGTTTCATTTTCACATTGTTTGCAATGTAAATTAAGCAAATGATGATAACTGCGAGGTCATGCCATCAATCAATACGAGGCAGCCCCAGAGTGACCTCAGAGCTGTCTTGATAACTGGAAGTCGTACTTTTGACACAACGCGTGTCCTGCAGCGTTAAAAATGGCTCACAAACCAAACATCATCATTTCCTCACGTCCGGGTCAATATCAGGTGAATCAGTGTCAAGTGATTACAGTAATTACATGGAATGAAATATTGATTGATGACAAGTTCCGTGACTTTTTTTTTACCCAGAAAATCAAGCTTTTTTTTTTTCTTGGTGACTCAAACGATGCAACGTGCGCCATTACGGAGACAGATACAAGTGTTTGATGCATATCACAGGCGCCTGATCTTGAGTTCGTTCGCTGGGAGTGGAAGTGATGTATAAATAAATAAAGGTCTGTGGGGAGTATCTCTTTCCCTCATGGCCCAAACGGACCGACCCAGGCAACACTTACCGGAGTAAGGCACCAAATCGATATTGAGTGCTTTCAAAGTAGTTTTTCAAAGTCGCTAGCGCCTGATTTTCTGTATGATATGTAATTTTTGCTTCAATAAAAACGAAGAAAAAAGGGCAGTATTTTTACATTTACATTTAAAACATCAGCGCCCATCTTCAACGCCCATCTTCAACGCCCATCTTGTACCCAACTCGACAAAGATAAGTCATGGCTCGTTCTTCATTTTTTGGTTTTCCAGAGTAGTTGTTTCTCTTGCCTGGAGAAGGCCTAAGAGGTCGAAACGCGTCGCGTTTTGTTTTGTGATTCGTTTGTTCACATTGTTCTGCGGAGTGATTACAAAGAGTTTTTAAAATTTAAAACATCAGTCACTTGCACGGTTGGGCATGCTATATATAAAATAAATAAATAAATAAATAAATGACAGATCCTTTCAATTTTCAGCCGGTGTATCATTTCCTTCCACGGAATACGGAGATCATGGCGGAGCCTGCATTTGTCTGTCTGTTCCTGAGCACTATTCGCTACCTGCAAGCGGCGAATGATTAAACCCACGCGAGTTATTAGGTCAAGGTCGTCAGGCAGTAGCCATTATTTTGATTTCTTCCCGTCCACTTGGTTCAAGGGCCCGGACAGTACCAGAACAGACGTGTTTCCAGGCTCTTTCCTGACCATGGAGTTTTCGAACCGTGGCTGGGAAGTTCATGGATCTTCACTGTGACCGATGGAAACAGGGGTATCTTTGACAGGCTACACGTAAGGAAGAAAGGAAGTGGGACGGGCGTGAAGGGAAGAGTAACAACGTGTTACTAATGCTCTGACAAACAAAGCACCAAACTGCAACTGGTGCGACGGAGTGTGGTCATCACCAAGGAGACGTGGGTGATTCTCTCACATGGAACGTTCATGATGTGCCGTGATTGTGTTGAAAATCGTCTCCATCGCAGTAGAGCATTACAATGACTGATGCGGAGAAATTAATACACAACTGAACCAAAGGTCTTGCTCGTTGAACGTGTGCGGAGATGGCAAACGGCGAACTCATATCTCCACGCTGACACTGTTTCCAGAAAACCTTATGCTTGTCATCAATGTGAAGCTGATCATTTATTGTCAGTCGACAATGTGAATAGGCCAAAGAACATTCAGAGTTGTCAGTCGACAATGTGAATAGGCCAAAGAACATTCAGAGTTGTCAGTCGACAATGTGAATAGGCCAAAGAACATTCAGAGTTGTCAGTCGACAATGTGAATAGGCCAAAGAACATTCAGAGTTGTCAGTCGACAATGTGAATAGGCCAAAGAACATTCAGAGTTGTCAGTCGACAATGTGAATTGGCCAAAGAACATTCAGAGCTGAGAAATTATAGAACGACCGACACCATGTCCGAGTCCTTTCATGGAAAAATGCACAAAAAGAAACAAAAGTCGACTACTTCGTCCTCTGTGCCAGTCCAGAGACAAATCAAATCGAATCACATTGCTTTAAGCCCCGCCGACCACAAAGGCCATATCAGGGCTAAAGCACTATACATTACAAAAAACAAAACAAAACAAACAAACAAAAAACACAGAACAAAGTGAGAGAATTCAAATGCAAGGTTATAACTCCATACCAATTATTTGTGTAGGTCAAAAGACTGGCAAAAAGACTGTCACGCTCAAGTTAAAATCAAATCTTAAAAACATTGATTTCTTTCAAAAACTCAACAACAACAACAACAACAACAACAACTCAAATCCGGAGAAACATCCTGGAACAACGTCTTCATTGAGCTTGCCACACAGAGTTTATGTCTGACATCATGTAGCTCCCTACATTCCATTAGACTAGAGTGTGTGTAACGCCTAACATGAAGGAACAGAGGAAGAGGGGAAAAGAACCAAAGACACGACAGTGAACACAGAAAGCATGCAATGAGGCCACACCAGGAGGCTGCAGAGAATCACAGCAACAAGGAAGAAGTCAGCGACTAAAGGGGGATAATAAACAACTGAGGAAGATGATGAGGGAGGGGATGAGGTAAGTATGAACAGTCCAGCAACGAAAGGGGATAATAAACAACCAAGGAAGGTGATGGAGAGGATGAGGTAAGTA
>CM065737.1:58841308-58848808 GCA_033310375.1 Conus canariensis
TCTGTCTCTCTCTGTCTCTGTTGCTCTCTGTCTTTCTCTCTCTGTCTGCCTATCTGTGTCTCTCTCTCTGTACGTCTATGTCTCTGTTGTCTGTCTGTCTGTGTGTATGTGTGCCTGTCTGTCTGTCCCTCCTTCTCACTTTTTCTCCCTGTGTGTGTGTGTGTGTGTGTGTGTGCGTGTGTGTGTGTGTGTGTGTGTGTGTGTGTGTGTGTGTGTGTGTGTGTGTGTGTGTGTGTGCGCGCGCGCTTGTTCGTGTTGATGGAGCACGCACACCCACGGGTTTCTGCACGCATGCGTTTACGCGTCGACGAATTTGTGTTTCTGATTGTCTTCTGATCTCAGGTGTTTTTACTGTTCAGTTTCCAATTTGTGTTTGTGATTGTCTTCTGATCTCAGGTGTTTTTACTGTTCAGTTTCCTCTCTATTTCAGACTCGTGTAACTGGGATTTGAACCTTCCACACCATGTCCCAAGTGGCTCCTGACCCTGGCTATAACCCGGCGTTCTACAACCCCCCTCCCCTCCTGGTCCCGTTCCCGCCGCGCCATCAGGTTACTCTCTCTCTCTCCCTCTCTCTCTGCCTCTCTCTCTCCCTTCCCCTCTCTCTCTCTCTCTCCCTCTCTCTCTGCCTCTCTCTCTCCCTTCCCCTCTCTCTCTCTCTCTCCTCTCTCTCCTCTCTCTCTGCCTCTCTCTCTCCCTTCCCCTCTCTCTCTCTCTCTCTCTCTCTCTCTCTCTCTCTCTCTCTGTGTGTGTGTGTGTGTGTGTGTGTGTGTGTGTGTGTGTGTGTTCGTCAAGAGCAAAGTTTATGAGCTTCCACATCGAAAAAAAAAACAACAACAAAAAAACCGCACAATCATAGTCATGATCATGATCATGATCTTCTTGTTCTTCTTGTTCTTCGTCTACTGCTGCTGCTGCTGCTGCTACTATTACAACTACTACTTCTTCTTCCTCTTCTTTTGTCATGAACATCAATAATAACAGCAATAATGAAACTATTAGTACCACTACTACTATTACTACTACTACTTATAGTAATAGTGGTAATAGCAGCAGCAGTAGTAGAAGTAGTAGTAGTAACAATAGCAATGGTAGCTGTAGCAGTAGTGGTAGTAACGATGATGATGATGATGATGATGATGATGATGATGATGATGATGATGATGACGACGACGATGGTAAATAACAACAGATGAGGACTGCTATGATAATAAGGGATAACAACAACCAAAAAAAAAAAAAATTATCGATAACAATACCGACAAAGAACTGAAATATATTTTCAAAAGAATTTTCAGTGACTCCGCCAAACAAAACGGACACAAACTACAATTGTAACTTGTTTGTCTTCGTTTCTTTGGCGGAACCATTAACAATCCTTTTGAAAAATGTGTTTCGATTTCAGCATGTCGTCACCTCACTTTGAAACTAGCAAAAGTGTCTTTAAACACAAATACCATCACGGTCTTGTGTGGTGGAGTTTATGTAGGCTGACTGTCGCACCCACAGCCAGCGAGAACGGCAGCACACAACGGACTGCAATGAAACACGCGCGATCTCCGCCATCCATTTCCTCGGAAGTGAACTTTCCCGACTTGACCACTAAACTTACAGCAGTCAGCCTTAATTTAAACAGTCGAACCATTGCGCTACTGACGACGACGATAGCCCTCTCCTCACCCCTCACCCCCCCCCCCCCCCCCCCCCCCCCCCCGCCCCACCACCTCCTCCCCTTTCTCCGGTGCTGTTTTTTTGGTCCATGAAGAGTTTTGCAACTCCCCCGCCTGTGCAGCCTAACGTCCCGTTTGCCGCCAGCGCTTGAAGCCTTGGGCAGCTTCAGAATCATGTTTGTTGGACAGGTAAGGGGAAGGATCATTGGGCAGCCTCAGAATCATGTTGGACAGGTCAGGGGTAGGATCATTGGGCAGCCTCAGAATCATGTTGGAAAGCTCAGGGGTAGGATCATTGGGCAGCCTCAGAATCATGTTGGACAGGTCAGGGGAAGGAGCATTGGGCAGCCTCAGAATCATGTTTGTTGGACAGGTCAGGGTAGGAGCATTGGGCAGCCTCAGAATCATGTTTGTTGGACAGGTCAGGGGAAGGATCATTGGGCAGCCTCAGAATCATGTTGGACAGGTCAGGGGAAGGATCATTGGGCAGCCTCAGAATCATGTTTGTTGGACAGGTCAGGGGTAGGATCATTGGGCAGCCTCAGAATCATGTTTGTTGGACAGGTCAGGGGAAGGATCATTGGGCAACCTCAGAATCATGTTTGTTGGACAGGTCAGGGGTAGGATCATTGGGCAGCCTCAGAATCATGTTTGTTGGACAGGTCAGGGGTAGGATCATTGGGCAGCCTCAGAATCATGTTTGTTGGACAGGTCAGGGGTAGGATCATTGGGCAGCCTCAGAATCATGTTTGTTGGACAGGTCAGGGGTAGGAGCATTGGGCAGCCTCAGAATCATGTTTGTTGGACAGGTCAGGGGTAGGATCATTAGGCAGCCTCAGAATCATGTTTGTTGGACAGGTCAGGGGAAGGATCATTGGGCAGCCTCAGAATCATGTTTGTTGGACAGGTCAGGGGTAGGAGCATTGGGCAGCCTCAGAATCATGTTTGTTGGACAGGTCAGGGGTAGGAGCATTGGGCAGCCTCAGAATCATGTTGGACAGGTCAGGGGTATGATCATTGGGCAGCCTCAGAATCATGTTTGTTGGACAGGTCAGGGGAAGGATCATTGGGCAGCCTAAGAATCATGTTGGACAGGTCAGGGGAAGGAGCATTGGGCAGCCTCAGAATCATGTTGGACAGGTCAGGGGTAGGATCATTGGGCAGCCTCAGAATCATGTTGGACAGGTCAGGGGTAGAATCATTGGGCAGCCTCAGAATCATGTTGGACAGGTCAGGGGTAGGTGCATTGGGCAGCCTCAGAATCATGTTGGACAGGTCAGGGGAAGGAGCATTGGGCAGCCTCAGAATCATGTTTGTTGGACAGGTCAGGGGTAGGATCATTGGGCAGCCTCAGAATCATGTTGACAGGTCAGGGGAAGGATCATTGGGCAGCCTCAGAATCATGTTGGACAGGTCAGGGTTAGGATCATTGGGCAGCCTCAGAATCATGTTGGACAGGTCAGGGGAAGGAGCATTGGGCAGCCTCAGAATCATGTTTGTTGGACAGGTCAGGGGAAGGATCATTTGGCAGCCTCAGAATCATGTTGGACAGGTCAGGGGAAGGAGCATTGGGCAGCCTCAGAATCATGTTTGTTGGACAGGTCAGGGGTAGGAGCACTGGGCAGCCTCAGAATCATGTTTGTTGGACAGGTCAGGGGTAGGATCATTGGGCAGCCTCAGAATCATGTTTGTTGGACAGGTCAGGGGTAGGATCATTGGGCAGCCTCAGAATCATGTTTGTTGGACAGGTCAGGGGAAGGAGCATTGGGCAGCCTCAGAATCATGTTGGACAGGTCAGAGGAAGGAGCATTGGGCAGCCTCAGAATCATGTTTGTTGGACAGGTCAGGGGAAGGATCATTTGGCAGCCTCAGAATCATGTTGGACAGGTCAGGGGAAGAGCATTGGGCAGCCTCAGAACCATGACAGGTCAGGGGTAGGATCATTGGGCAGCCTCAGAATCATGTTTGTTGGACAGGTCAGGGTTGGATCATTGGCAGCCTCAGAATCATGTTGGGACAGGTCAGGGGTAGGATCGTTGGGCAGCCTCAGAATCATGTTGGACAGGTCAGGGGTAGGATCATTGGGCAGCCTCAGAATCATGTTTGTTGGACAGGTCAGGGGAAGGATCATTGGCAGCCTCAGAATCATGTTGGACAGGTCAGGGGAAGGATCATTGGGCAGCCTCAAAATCATGTTTGTTGGACAGGTCAGGGTAGGATCATTGGGCAGCCTCAGAATCATGTTTGTTGGACAGGTCAGGGGAAGGAGCATTGGGCAGCCTCAGAATCATGTTTGTTGGACAGGTCAGGGGTAGGAGCATTGGGCAGCCTCAGAATCATGTTTGTTGTACAGGTCAGGGGTAGATCATTGGGCAGCCTCAGAATCATGTTTGTTGGACAGGTCAGGGAAGGATCATTGGGCAGCCTCAGAATCATGTTGGAAAGCTCAGGGGTAGGATCATTGGGCAGCCTCAGAATCATGTTGGACAGGTCAGGTGTAGGATCATTGGGCAGCCTCAGAATCATGTTTGTTGGACAGGTCAGGGGAAGGATCATTGGGCAGCCTCAGAATCATGTTTGTTGGACAGGTCAGGGTAGGATCATTGGGCTGCCTCAGAATCATGTTTGTTGGACAGGTCAGGGGTAGGATCATTGGGCAGCCTCAGAATCATGTTTGTTGGACAGGTCAGGGGTAGGATCATTGGGCAGCCTCAGAATCATGTTTGTTGGACAGGTCAGGGGTAGGAGCATTGGGCAGCCTCAGAATCATGTTGGACAGGTCAGGGGTAGGATCATTGGGCAGCCTCAGAATCATGTTTATGTTGGACAGGTCAGGGAAGGATCATTGGGCAGCCTCAGAATCATGTTTGTTGACAGGTCAGGGGTAGGAGCATTGGGCAGCCTCAGAATCATGTTGGACAGGTCAGGGGAAGGAGCATTGGGCAGCCTCAGAATCATGTTTGTTGGACAGGTCAGGGTAGGAGCATTGGGCAGCCTCAGAATCATGTTTGTTGGACAGGTCAGGGGTAGGAGCATTGGGCAGCCTCAGAATCATGTTTGTTGGACAGGTCAGGGGTAGGATCATTGGGCAGCCTCAGAATCATGTTGTTGGACAGGTCAGGGGAAGGACCATTGGGCAGCCTCAGAATCATGTTGGACAGGTCAGGGGTAGGATCTTTGGGCAGCCTCAGAATCATGTTGGACAGTCAGGGGTAGGATCATTGGGCAGCCTCAGAATCATGTTTGATGGACAGGTCAGGGGAAGGATCATTGGCAGCCTCAGAATCATGTTTCTTGGACAGGTCAGGAGTAGGATCATTGGGCAGCCTCAGAATCATGTTGGACAGGTCAGGGAAGGAGCATTGGGCAGCCTCAGAATCATGTTGGACAGGTCAGGGGTAGGATCATTGGGCAGCCTCAGAATCATGTTTGTTGGACAGGTCAGGGGTAGGATCATTGGGCAGCCTCAGAATCATGTTTGTTGGACAGGTCAGGTGTAGGAGCACTGGGCAGCCTCAGAATCATGTTGGACAGGTCAGGGGTAGGATCATTGGGCAGCCTCAGAATCATGTTTGTTGGACAGGTCAGGAGTAGGATCATTGGGCAGCCTCAGAATCATGTTGGACAGGTCAGGGGAAGGATTATTGGGCAGCCTCAGAATCATGTTGGACAGGTCAGGGGAAGGAGCATTGGGCAGCCTCAGAATCATGTTTGTTGGACAGGTCAGGGGTAGGAGCATTGGGCAGCCTCAGAATCATGTTTGTTGGACAGGTCAGGGGTAGGAGCATTGGGCAGCCTCAGAATCATGTTTGTTGGACAGGTCAGGGGTAGGATCATTGGGCAGCCTCAGAATCATGTTTGTTGGACAGGTCAGGGGAAGGACCATTGGGCAGCCTCAGAATCATGTTGGACAGGTCAGGGTAGGATCTTTGGGCAGCCTCAGAATCATGTTGGACAGGTCAGGGGTAGGATCATTGGGCAGCCTCAGAATCATGTTTGATGGACAGGTCAGGGGAAGGATCATTGGGCAGCCTCAGAATCATGTTTCTTGGACAGGTCAGGGGAAGGATCATTAGGCAGCCTCAGAATCATGTTGGACAGGTCAGGGGTAGGATCATTGGGCAGCCTCAGAATCATGTTTGTTGGACAGGTCAGGAGTAGGATCATTGGGCAGCCTCAGAATCATGTTGGACAGGTCAGGGGAAGGAGCATTGGGCAGCCTCAGAATCATGTTGGACAGGTCAGGGGTAGGATCATTGGGCAGCCTCAGAATCATGTTTGTTGGACAGGTCAGGGGTAGGATCATTGGGCAGCCTCAGAATCATGTTTGTTGGACAGGTCAGGGGAAGGATCATTGGGCAGCCTAGAATCATGTTTGTTGTACAGGTCAGGGGTAGGATCATTGGGCAGCCTCAGAATCATGTTTGTTGGACAGGTCAGGGGTAGGAGCATTGGGCAGCCTCAGAATCATGTTTGTTGGACAGGTCAGGGTAGGAGCATTGGGCAGCCTCAGAATCATGTTGGACAGGTCAGGGGTAGGATCATTGGGCAGCCTCAGAATCATCTTTGTTGGACAGGTCAGGGGAAGGATTATTGGGCAGCCTCAGAATCATGTTGGACAGGTCAGGAGTAGGATCATTGGGCAGCCTCAGAATCATGTTTGTTGGACAGGTCAGGGGAAGGAGCATTGGGCAGCCTCAGAATCCTGTTGGACAGGTCAGGGGTATGATCATTGGGCAGCCTCAGAATCATGTTTGTTGGATAGGTCAGGGGAAGGAGCATTGGGCAGCCTCAGAATCATGTTTGTTGGACAGGTCAGGGGTAGGAGCACTGGGCAGCCTCAGAATCATGTTGGACAGGTCAGGGGTAGGATCATTGGGCAGCCTCAGAATCATGTTTGTTGGACAGGTCAGGAGTAGGATCATTGGGCAGCCTCAGAATCATGTTGGACAGGTCAGGGGAAGGATTATTGGGCAGCCTCAGAATCATGTTGGACAGGTCAGGGGAAGGAGCATTGGGGCAGCCTCAGAATCATGTTGGACAGGTCAGGGGTAGGATAATGGATTTCGAGGCTGGGGAGTCTTTCAGCCCCTCTTTTTATAACATTCTCATCTCTGATTCCTGCACACGCTGCCGGGGAGTAGTGATGCTTTTGCTGCTAGTGTTGTGGATGGAGAGAGAGAGAGAGAGAGAGAGGGGGGGGGGCAAGAGACAGACAGACAGAGAGAGAGACAGAAAGAGAGACAGAGAGACTGAGAGAGAGAGACAGAGACAGACAGAGACAGAGACACAGAGATAGAGAGGCAGAGAGAGACAGAGACAGAGAAAGAAAAACAGAGATAGAGAGAAGACGGGGAAGAGAGAGAGAAAGGGGGGGGGGAGAGAGAGAAAGAGAGAGAGAGAGAGATGAGAGGGGAGATACAATGAAAATGGGGCGGCGAGGAGGGGGGATGGGGTCGGGGGTGGACGGCGCTTACAATCAGTGATAATCCTGCTGTATAAGAACGCCTCCAGCACTACTACATCTTCTACTGGTACCATGACTGCTGTTGTTAATACTATTGCTGCCACTGCTGCTACTGCTTTTGCTGCGGCTGCAGCTATGCCTGTGGCTGCAGCTGTGCCTACTTCTGCTACTGCTGCTGCAAATACTACTACTAACACTACTACTGCTGCTGCTTCTATTACTGCCGCTACTCCTCCCACTGCTGATGCTATTTGCACTGCTACTGCTGCTGCTGTCGCCGCAGCTGTTCTTACTGTTCTTGTTGCTGATGACGTTGCTGCTGCTACTGCTACTTTTACTACTACTGCTGTTGCTGTTGCTGCCG
>CM065737.1:58853808-58863808 GCA_033310375.1 Conus canariensis
CCATATAAAGAAATTCCTGCTTCAAGTGTGCCCCAGATAAAAAAAAAAACAACAACACTTTCTACAGGTCCGCCCCATATAAAGAAATTCCTGCTTCAAGTGTGCCCCAGATAAAGAACCACTTTCGACACGTCCGCCCCATATAAAGAAATTCCTGCTTCAAGTGTGCCCCAGATAAAGAACCACTTTCGACATGTCCGCCCCATATAAAGAAATTCCTGCTTCAAGTGTGCCCCAGATAAAGAACCACTTTCGACACGTCCGCCCCATATAAAGAAATTCCTGCTTCAAGTGTGCCCCAGATAAAGAACCACTTTCGACACGTCCGCCCCATATAAAGAAATTCCTGCTTCAAGTGTGCCCCAGATAAAGAACCACTTTCGACACGTCCGCCCCATATAAAGAAATTCCTGCTTCAAGTGTGCCCCAGATAAAGAACCACTTTCACCAGCCGCCGTGGCGAAGTGGTTAGCGTCGCGGACTCCTGGCTGGGAGGTCGTGGGTTCGAATCCCATCAGAAGTCATGTGGGTTTTTCTGCCCCGACCGGCTCCTACCCAGAGTTGAGTTGCTGCGGACTCAGTTGGGAAGACTGGGACCACACAGTCGAGTTTCATCCACTTAATGGATGCGTTTCTGAGAGTGTTGCTCAAATTTCCTGACCAACACTACAGGTGCCTGTATCTCTCGGGCCCGGTTGACGCCGGGATATATTATGAAAGGAAGCGTAGAGTACAGCCCTGTCATGTAGTCTCAGACCGAAATGGAAATCCGTAGCATCATCTTAATCATCCTCATTCTCATCGATCAGCATAAAAAAAAAAGTCTCAAATTCTGTGGCCCTTCATGCCCTGCTCTCATGGTGACCTCAATTTCGATGTCCTCTCCACGTCTGTGGCCTTGGTCTGGTTCCGTCGGGGTCACCGGTATCGGCGAGTCCAAGGGGGGCTGTCGTTGGACGGACGTGGTGGCGCCCTCCGGGGGGAGAGCTCACTCACGCCGGCTCCGCGACTAAGCAATTATTGTCGTCAGTAGGGGGCTTAGTAGGTGGTGTCCTGCGTATGTTAGATCAGAACAGGCGCCACTGAACACCACCGAAGTGACTCGGCAGCAGTGCAGTGTCTCCTCCGGTGGGTTGCCTCTTGACGACTTGACATTGACTGCTCCCTGTGGATTGCCGGTGCCGGGGCTGCGGCGGGGCCGACCGGGCTGTGGCTGTGGACGGGGTGTCGGAATGAGTGGCGTGGGTGCACTGCCTCTGAGGTGGCGCAGAGGTTGGGACAGCAAAAAAAAAAAAAAAAAAAAAGAACCACTTTCGACACGTCCGCCCCATATAAAGAAATTCCTGCTTCAAGTGTGCCCCAGATAAAGAACCACTTTCGACACGTCCGCCCCATATAAAGAAATTCCTGCTTCAAGTGTGCCCCAGATAAAGAACCACTTTCGACAGGTCCGCCCCATATAAAGAAATTCCTGCTTCAAGTGTGCCCCAGATAAAGAACCACTTTCGACCGGTCCGCCCCATATAAAAAAATTCTTGCTTCAAGTGTGCCCCAGATATAGAACCACTTTCGACCGATGTCGTATATAAAACTGTCGCTCATAAAATCGTGTCGCAGCGACAGTATTTCCTGGGAAATACTGCTGCTGGTTCATGAAAAATTATCGCTGAGCGACTTAATTTCATAAAACATTGGTAGCGCGACAGGATTTCACAAGAAATGTCCATAAAATCGTGTCATTGCCTAAAAATAAAATCATGTCGCAGCGACAGCATTTCATGTACAAAAATTGCTGCCGTAGAAAAGTTGTCGCTCTGAGACAGCATTTCCCGTAAAAATACGACGTCGAAGACATGATCGGTCTCTGCCCCAACTCTACCCCCACCTCTCTCTCTCATGGTTTTACGTATCAGTTGCCCCACTGTCTTTCTGTCTATGATCTTATTTGTGTCTGCTTGACTGTCGGTCTACCTTTCTGTCTCTATTTGTTTTTCTCGCTCATTCTCTCTATGTATCGCCCTCCCTCTATCTGTTTGACTCTCTTTAGTTTCACTCTGTCCATCAGACTGTCTGTCAGTTTGTCTCTGCCTTTCCCGTCCCCCCTCTCTCTCTCTCTCTCTCTCTCTCTCTCTGGACGTGCAAGCATGTGTGCGTGTATGTGGAGAGAGCGCGACGGTGTGTGTGTGTGTGTGTGTGTGTGTGTGTGTGTGTGTGTGTGTGTGTGTGTGTGTGTGTGTGTGTGTCCCCTGAAACAACTGCATTTATGCTCAAATATATTTGTGATTCATTTGTCCATAATCACGCACTCTCTCTCTCTCTCTCTCTCTCTCTCTCTCTCTCTCTCCTCTCTCTCTCTCTCTTTCGCTCATTCTCTCTCTCTCTCTCTCTCTCTCTCTCTCTCTCTCTCTCTCTCTCTCTCTCTCTCCTAGGATACCCCCGTGTAAGCTATCACTTTACATACCCCACCCACTCTGAACATCTTCTCGTGGGACGATACTCTTTCCCCTAGACAATTGAATAGAACCCTTAAGACTTCTCCCCACAAACCCTGCAAGTTACACAATAATCTCTTTGTAGAAGTGTATGTGCGTATTTGAGTTTGTTTGTGTATGCCCGTGCATGCGCGTTTACGCGTTTCACGCGCGCGCGCGCGTGTGTGTGTGTAAGAGAGAGAGAGAGAGAGAGAGAGAGAGAGAGAGAGAGAGAGAGACTACGCACACACGCATGTACACATGCAAGCGTGGGCACACACGCACACAAACTCACACACATACATTTCCTCACTCATGCACTCCCTTACAGTACAGGAGGGACACAAACCGTTGAAGGAGGTACGATAGGTCAGAGATACAGGAGGGACACAAACCGTTGAAGGAGGTACGATAGATCAGAGATACAGGAGGGACACAAACCGTTGAAGGAGGTATGATAGGTCAGAGATACAGGAGGGACACAAACCGTTGAAGGAGGTATGATAGGTCAGAGATACAGGAGGGACACAAACCGTTGAAGGAGGTATGATAGGTCAGAGATACAGGAGGGACACAAACCGTTGAAGGAGGTACGATAGATCAGTGATACAGGAGGGACACAAACCGTTGAAGGAGGTACGATAGGTCAGAGATACAGGAGGGACACAAACCGTTGAAGGAGGTACGATAGATCAGAGATACAGGAGGGACACAAACCGTTGAAGGAGGTATGATAGGTCAGAGATACAGGAGGGACACAAACCGTTGAAGGAGGTATGATAGGTCAGAGATACAGGAGGGACACAAACCGTTGAAGGAGGTATGATAGGTCAGAGATACAGGAGGGACACAAACCGTTGAAGGAGGTATGGTAGGTCAGAGATACAGGAGGGACTCAAACCGTTGAAGGAGGTATGATAGGTCAGAGATACAGGAGGGACACAAACCGTTGAAGGAGGTACGATAGATCAGAGATGGATGGGGCAGAGAGGAGGTCAAAGCCGAGGTAACAAATCATATAATTATCCCCATAATATTACATAATAGAGTGACAGGGCTATGTGAATGTCAATATGGATAGTCATGGGAAGACATGGATAGTCATGGGAAGACAACGGGAGACACGAAATCGTGTAATAGCCGCACTCTTATATTATGGATATCCTAATTCATTACATGCTACACCCAACTCTTAAAACTCCTTTCCTTCTACCTCAAATGTCTCCGAATTTCTGATTTGGATCTTGTTTTAAAGAAGAAACAAAAAGAAAAAAGAAAATGATGTGTAGTAGTTCCATGGCATTATAGTATACTTATTACAAGTTGCAGCTTTTGGACTGCTCATTATTAATAGGCCTAAATAGTGTACGACGAACAAAGAGAAATAATTATGACAATGATATTTGAGAAATTTGCGTTATTAGCTATTTAACCGCTTCGATCTTATTGGACTATGTGACCTTTTGTGACGTCAACGTAAATTATGACGTCAACTTAAAATGACATAGGTAACTACATGACGAAAATAATAAGAGGAGACGAGAAAAGGAGAGCAAGAACTAACGGCCGAGGCTTTGGTGTCCAGCCTACTTTATTTTTATTTGTTTTAATCGTCGTTTTCTCCGTAGTGTTACTATGTGGAGAGGCTGACTTTCAAGTCAGTAGTACGTTGATGTTCACTGTGTATGTGCGATACTTCTGATGACGGTACCAGCGAAATATGTACCAGGAAATTTATTTGTTATAGAAATGTTGTGAATGCTGTGTCGCCGAGAGTGACTTAAAACTCCTGCAAGAATATTTATGTGCTCTAATTGTACCATCTCATGTGTGTCGGTGGGCTGAATTTATTGATGTGAACATTGTAATATCAATACACGGAGAAGCTAATTAATTTTTGTTTTAGATCAACAATACGTGGAATCGAAGTTTATTGTGTTCCATGGGACTTTGCTGAAATCGTGTTCTCCGGGGATTCAATATTGGTTGCTATGCCTTGTGAATCTGCAGTTCTTATTTGGATTACTGTGCTTTATGAATCTGCGGTTCTTCTAATGTGGATTGCTGTGCTTTGTGAATCTGCGGTTCTTCTGCTATGGATTACTGTGCCTTGTGAATTTGCGGTTCTTCTTCTGATAGTTTGACGTGATTTATTATGTGCTTGTTGTGTGGAGACCCTGTTTCTTCTTCTTCATCGCTTGTGTTTGTGAACGGCTGTGCTTATCATGTGGGGACCTTGGTTATCCTTATTTGTCTTCTTTTAGTGTTGTAGACTGTGGCTTGGGTACTGTGGAACCGAGTGTGTTGACTGCATATGTGAGACACTGTGGACGGCGCCAGCGAGATCTGTGAGTGATATCAAGATATGTAATATGATATGCTGATATCTGATGATTGAAGTTCCTATGTATTGATATCTTGACCTATATGCTATGTAATGACATGTATTGATTTGTACCAATTCACACGAATGTATGTTTGATGGTTCAGGCAGCATAATTATAAAGAAAAAAAATCTAACTCGTGTGTTGCCTGGCTATCCATGTGCGTTTGGTGTGGGTGTGCGTAGGGAATAATTATTACACGCATCCAAACTTTTGAGAGCGAGAGTCAGACAGCAAAACACGCACCGCACACCATCCGTAACACCTTTTTACTTCTTAACTTCGCAGCATCACAAAACGAACACATGTCTTTGATCTTGGTCAAAAGGAACTTCATCTTTTGAAAATTTCGGTTCTGTCTTCTACCGCAAGACTTCAGACGTTCAAAATCCAGCTTTGTCGGCAGTGTGTGTGTGTGTGGGTGCGTGCGTGCGTGCGTGTGTGTGTGTGTGTGTGTGTGCGTGCGTGTGTGTGTGTGTGTGTGTGTGTGTGTGTGTGTGTGTGTGTGTGTGTCATGTAGTAGAAAAGTAGAACATAATTTCTGACGTCCGTCAGTTTCTCGGCGTATGTTTATATGGCTTTTACAAATACGGGAATACACACGCACGCACACATACACAAAGAGAGAGAGAGAGAGAAAGAGAGAGAGAGAGAGAGAGAGAGAGAGAGAGAGAGAGAGAGAGAGAGAGCATCAAGTGAATACAATAAAAATGAAAATATGACGTCAGTGAATTTCAAACGATTCGGAACTTTTTGAACTTGTTTGTATATTCTGTGACTGTTGAAAGGCGTCAAAGACAGTGACTCTGCAACATCTGATCTTTCCTTGCTTTGAAATTGGAGACAATACAGTCGCTTCTTTTGACCAAAATCTTTGAATATTTAAGAATTGCGGCTAGTTAGATACAATAATTTATCAAATAAAAGGAGTTGCTGGGGAGGAGGTGGCAGGCTTAAAAACGTTTGGGGAAAAGAAATGTGATTGGATATTTGAGCTTAATGACTGACAAGCTGTCAGAATCATCGATATGCTATAAATGCTGTAAGACAATAATTTCGTCTGTACCATTTTGTTTTCCACGATGGCTACTGCTTATGAATACAGTGGAATCCAACCCAGCGAGTACTTCGCGCTTGTGAACTTTCTGAAAACTTCAACATTTCCTGAAGAGACAACTGAAACTGTCTGTTCTGCGATTTGGCTTGTATTAGCTTTTAGACTCGATTATGTTTGTGTTTCTGTTCTGACAATTAGGGATAATCGTTTACTCTTTAAGTTTAGTTTATGAATGTGTTTAGACCTTAGGTGCCTTTAAATGGATTATCGAACAAGCTCACACATCTTATATGGCCAACAGACAAACAATATTGTTTGCGTGTCTGTTGATAAAGGCCCGTGGCCCAACATTTACCACTCCCTGGCCCATTTAACCCGAAATGATGTCTAAAGTGGGCTTCCTTTTCTTTAAGAATTTTATGATTTCTTATATAGAACTTTTTGAAATAAAGATAGCCATTTGATGGCTGTACTATGTGAAGCTCTTATGGTAAGCTTTACAAATAATTAACCTTGAGTGAAGTAAAATTAGTGAAGGAGGTACGGCTGCATTTCTCAGGGGTTCTAACTTACCCAGTCTTCCCCTACTTTCGTTGTGCTGAATGTCCTAGGCCTACGATATTGATCAAGACATCACATTTCACAGCACACACACACACACACACACACACACACACACACACACACACACACACACAAACGCGAGTGGAAATTTGACTTTCGTCAAAAACATTCATGATAAAGAATCACTTGCGACAATTTTTTTTATTCAATGGCAGGCTGCATTATTTTCTGATATTTTGACGCTCAACGCGGTGACGCTTTTTCACTTTGCAGAAAAAATCGTCGCTGTGAAATATTAACGCTGCGACCATATTTCACAGGAAATATTAACTCTAGCAGTAAGATTTCACGTGAAAATGTGTCGCAAGCGACAGCATTTACTGACTACAATACTTCACAGTGTCCTGTCGCAAAAAACTGTAGCAAAATTTCGAGCGACAGTATTTTATGGACAGCTACAATATTCTATAGGACATTTTTCGTGAAAAGTTGTCGTGCGACAATTTTTTTCCAGAAAATATTGTCGCTGCAACAATATTTCACGTGAAATGCTATCGCTGCGATACAATTCCACGGCGACAGTATTATATACGACACCGGTCCGCCCCATATAAAGAAATTCCTGCTTCAAGTGTGCCCCAGTAAAGAACCACTTTCGACACGTCCGCCCCATATAAAGAAATTCCTGCTTCAAGTGTGCCCCAGATAAAGAACCACTTTCGACCGGTCCGCCCCAAATAAAGAACCACTTTTGACCGGTCCGCCCCATATAAAGAAATTCCTGCTTCAAGTGTGCCCCAGATAAAGAACCACTTTCGACAGGTCTGCCCCATATAAAGAAATTCCTGCTTCAAGTGTGCCCCAGATAAAGAACCACTTTCCACACGTCTGCCCCAAATAAAGAACCACTTTCGACAGGTCCGCCTCATATAAAGAAATTCCTGCTTCAAGTGTGCCCCAGATAAAGAACCATTTTTGACAGGTCTGCCCCAAATAAAGAACCACTTTCGACAGGTCCGCCCCATGTACAGGAATTCCTGCTTCAAGTGTGCCCTAGATAAAGAACCACTTTCGACAGGTCCGCCCCATATAAAGAAATTCCTGCTTCAAGTGTGTCCCAGATAAAGAACCTCTTTCTACAGATCTGCCCCAAATAAAGAACCTCTTTATTTCTACAGGTCTGCCCCAAATTAAGAAACTCTTTCTACTGGTCCGCCCCAAATAAAGAACCTCTTTATTTCTACAGGTCTGCCCCAAATAAAGAACCTCTTTCTGCAGGTCTGCCTCAAATATAGAACCTGTTTATACAGGTCCGTCCCAATTAAAGAACCTTTTTATTTCTACAGGTCTGCCCACAATAAAGAACCTCTTTTTACAGGTGTGCCCCAAACAAAGAACTTCTTTCTACGAGTCCGCCCCAAATATAGAACATCTTTTTACAGGTGTACCCCAAATAAAGAACCTCTTTATTTCTACAGGTTTGCCCCAAATAAAGAAGATCTTTCTACAGGTGTACCCCAAATAAAGAACCTCTTTATTTCTACAGGTTTGCCCCAAATAAAGAAGATCTTTCTACAGGTGTACCCCAAATAAAGAACCTCTTTATTTCTACAGGTTTGCCCCAAATAAAGAACATTTTTCTACAGGTGTACCCCAAATAAAGAACCTCTTTATTTCTACAGGTTTGCCCCAAATAAAGAACCTCTTTCTACAGGTGTACCCCAAATAAAGAACCTCTTTCTACAGGTCCACCCCAAATAAAGAACCTCTTTCTACAGGTGTACCCCAAATAAAGAACCTCTTTCTACAGGTCCACCCCAAATAAAGAACCTCTTTCTACAGGTCCACCCCAAATAAAGAACCTCTTTCTACAGGTCCACCCCAAATAAAGAACCTCTTTCTACAGGTCCACCCCAAATAAAGAACCTCTTTCTACAGGTCCACCCCAAATAAAGAACCTCGAGCTCTTTCTACAGGTCTGCCCCAAATAAAGAACCTCTTTCTACAGATCCACCCCAAATAAAGAACCTCGAGCTCTTTCTACAGGTCTGCCCCAAGTAAAGAACCTCTTTCTACGGGTCTCTCCCAAGTAAAGAACCTCTTTCTACAGGTCTGTCCCAACAAAGAACCTCTTTCTACAGGTCTGTCCCAAGTAATGAACCTCTTTCTACAGGTCTGTCCCAAACAAAGAACCTCTTTCTACAGGTCTGTCCCAAACAAAGAACCTCTTTCTACAGGTCTGTCCCAAATTAAAAACCTCTTTCAACAGGTCTGCCTCAAATAAAGAACCTCTTTCTATGGGTCTCTCCCAAACAAAGAACCTCTTTCTAAAGGTGTCCCCCACATAAAGAACCTCTTTCTAAAGGTGTCCCCCAAATAAAGAACCTCTTTCTAAAGGTGTACCCCACATAAAGAACCTCTTTCTAAAGGTGTACCCCAAATAAAGAACCTCTTTCTAAAGGTGTACCCCAACTAAAGAACCTCTTTCTAAAGGTGTATCCTACATAAAGAACCTCTTTCTAAAGGTCCACCCCAAATAAAGAACCTCTTTCTAAAGATGTACCCCAAATAAAGAACCTCTTTCTAAAGGTGTACCCCAAATAAAGAACCTCTTTCTAAAGGTGTGTCTCAAATAAAGAACCTCTTTCTAAAGGTGTACCCCACATAAAGAACCTCTTTCTAAAGGTCCACCCCAAATAAAGAACCTCTTTCTAAAGGTGTACCCCAAATAAAGAACCTTTTTCTAAAGGTGTATCCTACATAAAGAACCTCTTTCTAAAGGTGTACCCCAAATAAAGAACCTCTTTCTAAAGGTCCACCCCAAATAAAGAACCTCTTTCTAAAGGTGTACCCCACATAAAGAACCTCTTTCTAAAGGTGTACCCCACATAAAGAACCTCTTTCTAAAGGTGTACCCCAAATAAAGAACCTCTTTCTAAAGGTGTACCCCACATAAAGAACCTCTTTCTAAAGGTGTACCCCACATAAAGAACCCCTTTCTAAAGGTGTACCCCACATAAAGAACCTCTTTCTAAAGGTCCACCCCAAATAAAGAACCTCTTTCTAAAGGTGTACCCCACATAAAGAACCTCTTTCTAAAGGTGTACCCCAAATAAAGAACCTCTTTCTAAAGGTGTACCCCAAATAAAGAAACTCTTTCTAAAAGTGTACCCCAAATAAAGAACTTCTAAAATTGTACCCCACATAAAGAACCTCTTTCTACAGGTGTACCCCACATAAAGAACTTCTTTCTAAAGGTGTACCCCACATAAAGAACCACTTCCTAAAAGTGTCCCCCAAATAAAGAACCTCTTCCAAAAGGTGTACCCCACATAAAGAACCTCTTTCTAAAGGTGTGTCTCAAATAAAGAACCTCTTTCTAAAAGTGTACCCCAAATAAAGAACCTCTTTCTAAAGGTGTACCCCACATAAAGAACCTCTTTCTACAGGTGTACCCCACATAAAGAACCTCTTTCTACAGGTGTACCCCAAATAAAGAACCTCTTTCTACAGGTGTGTCTCAA
>CM065737.1:58868808-58881308 GCA_033310375.1 Conus canariensis
ATGCCATACTGTGGAAGCATCATCAATAGGAGATCTCATGTGGGTATTGTTGAAAATTGTACGGGAACTGATATCCGTGAAATGTTCTACAGTTTTGTTTGTTTTTTAGGATAATAAGTTGTTATTGAGATAATGTTTGTGACACACTTTGCCATGTTGGATTAATGAACGCTGCACGGAGTCCCTCGTGGAAGAAGAAACGGCGACCATTTCGTGGTGGCCGCAGAAAACTGAAGACAGGTGAGCCCATTCCAGTGTTAACTTCCACTCGCGCTTGTGTCACTCCTCCATCTGTTTTGACTGAGAAGCCACATAACAAACCCTCTTCTAGAAATCTTGTAAATCTGATTCGCATCAACACTCGCTCTGCTGAAAACGGTTTCTTGGACCGATCTGCTTCTTTCCGCCTATGTGTTTTCAATGCCCAAGCTCTGGGTACTGGAACTGAAAAACGGTCTGCCCTCTCCTACTTCATCCATGACAACAACGTTGATGTCTTCGCTGTGACCGAAACTTGGTTTCGTGCTGAAGGTGACGAAGCTAAGTGCCGTGACATCGCTCCACCCGGCCACCACACCATCTCCTTTCCCCGTCAGTCCCGCGGCGGCGGCATTGCATTTGTCGTCGCTGATTCACTCTCCCCTTTCCTCTCCACCAAGTCCTCCTTCCCCTTCACCCACACCTCCTTCGAACTGGCACAACTCACCCTCACCTTTCCCCACCAAACTTTCCACCTCCTGTGTCTGTATCGTCCCCCTCCAAACCCTAAGAACCGCTTGACTGACTCCACCTTTTTCGATGAACTCCCCGATCTGCTGTCCTACTGCAACTCTCTTCATGGCTCCTACATCATCGCTGGTGACTTCAACATTCATTTTGATCGCCCCTCTGACTCCACCACCTCCAAAGTCATCGACCTCCTGGACTGCTATGGACTGGTTCAGTGTGTCCACGCTCCCACTCACATTCGTGGACACACATTGGATAATATGATCCACAGGGTTGACCAGGCTGTGGTGAGTTCTGTCACTATCGACCACACCCTCCCGTCTGACCATGTCTGCCTCGTAGCTGATCTCCACCTTTTCCGCCCTCCACCTCGCAAAACGTACGTTCAAGCCAGAAACCTCTCCGCAGTCGACATGACTCTCTTCAACGCTGTCCTCCATTCTCACCTGTCTACTTCACCGCCGACCACTCCAGATGACCTCAACTCCCTTCTCCTTCGGCTCCTGGACCAGTACGCTCCTGCCTGTGGCCGTCTTGTCTCCAAGAGGCCACCATCACCTTGGTTCTCCTCCGTTGCGCCTCAGCTGCAAGAAGCCAAGCGTGAAAGACGCAGAGCCGAGAGACAGTGGCTCAAGTCCAGTCTGACAGTTCACAAGCAAATTTTCCAAACTGCCAACAAAATTGTTAACAGCCTTGTTCACGCTACAAAATCTGCCTATTACAATGCCAAAATTCTTGCATGCTCCACATCCAAACAGCTGTATAACATTACTAACACTCTTCTTGGTAAAACTGACTCCTCTCCTCTTCCTTCCAATCTCCCACCTTCTGACCTTCCACAGGCTTTCTCTGACTACTTTGTCAACAAGATCACTAATCTTAGGCTTTCACTGGACTCCCTGACTAATACTCATGCACCATTTCCCGATCCCCCTTTCTCGGGAACTTTCCTCACTTCCTTCCATCCTGTTTCTGAGGTCTTTGTAAAGAAAATCATCATGAAATCTGGCATTGAAACCTGTGAACTTGACCCACTACCAGCTTCTTTCCTCACCCATTGCCTTGACACTCTACTCCCTCATATTACCATCATCATCAACCACTCCCTCTCAACTGGCTTCTTTCCTTCTTCTTTCAAATCTGCAATTGTAAGACCTCTTTTGAAAAAGACTACTCTTGACCCTGACAATTTGAAAAACTACAGACCTGTGTCAAATCTTCCGTTTCTTTCAAAAATTTTAGAGAAAGTTGTTCTTGACCAACTGTTAGACCACCTTCATTCCAACAGCCTTGTCTATCCCCTTCAGTCTGCTTACCGCTCTGGACATAGCACTGAGACTGCTCTTCTCAAAATCTGTAACGACATTCTGACTGCCCTTGACTGTAACAATGTATCACTTTTGACTCTCTTGGACCTATCTGCTGCCTTTGACACTATTGACCACTCTATCCTCATTTCCCGCCTACATCACTCTTTTGGGCTTGATGACACAGTCTTGAGTTGGTTTCATTCCTACATCACTGATCGTCAACAAGTAGTTTCTGTCAACGGCCTTTCTTCTAATCCCTCTTGTCTGACCTACGGCGTGCCACAAGGATCTGTCTTGGGCCCTCTACTCTTCATTCTCTACTCTTATCCTGTCTCTTCTATCGTCCAAGAACACCTACTTCAGCATCATTCCTTCTCTGATGACAATCAGCTGTATGTCTCTGGGCCTCTCTCTGACCTTCCTCTCATGATCCAAAACACCCAGTCTTGTGTAGCCAACCTTAAGGACTGGATGACCCGAAACAAACTAAAACTAAATGAAGATAAGTCTGAACTGATCCTGATCACCCCACCAAAACTTCAAAACCACCCTTCTGTTCCGACTTCCATCAAACTTGTTGATTCACCTATCACTCTCTCTCATTCTGCCCGCAACCTCGGTGTAACTCTTGATCAAACCCTGTCCTTCCAACAGCATGTCAGCAATGTCTGTCGCACTTGCTTTCTTGAACTCCGCCGAATTGCTTCTATTCGCCATCTTCTCTCAGAAAACACAACAAAAGCTCTTGTCTGCGCATTTGTTCTATCCCGCCTGGATTACTGTAACGCTCTTTTGTCTGGCTCTCCCTCTCATCTCATCAACAAACTTCAAAGAGTTCAGAATCATGCTGCCCGTCTCATCTTCCGCACTTCTAAATATAACCATGTTACCCCATTGCTCCGCTCTCTCCACTGGCTCCCTGTTCAGCTAAGAATATCCTACAAGATTGCCTCTCTCTGCTTCAAATCTATCGAGTCTTCCTGTCCTGAGTATCTCACCCACCTGTTACATCTTTACACCCCATCTCGAGCTTTACGTTCCTCATGTGACACTCGTATCTACAGTATTCCCACTGTTCGCACTAAAACCTTTGGTCAACGTTCCTTTGCCTATCAAGCTCCAACTACCTGGAATCAATTGCCTCGCTCTCTCAGATACTCACCCTCACTGCCCACATTCAAGCGCCTTCTCAAAACTCATCTGTTTCCTAGGTAACTTCGTCTTCCCTGTGACCCGACGTTTGCAATGTGTGATGCGAGTGTCTGCTTTGTGTGCGTTCGTGTCTGTGTGGGTGTGTGTTTGCGTGTATGCATGCTTGTGAGTTTGTGTCCTTGCTTTGGATTTTGATGCCTTTTTCTCATGTATGATTGTTATATATTGTGTGATTTGATGTCTGTTGTGATATTGTAAACGCCTAGGGCATTCAATTGATTAGGCGTCATAAATGTTCATAATAATAATAATAATAATGTTGCACAGATAATCAATATGGGCCTCCCACTGCCTCTGGTTTTGTTCAGCTAGTACTAAAAGTCTATGTGCCCTGATCTGATCGATATGACGCCCCTTGATAGATAAGTAGTCTTTTTGTCGAGAAGATACAATATACACTCTAGCTGGTGTGTGTGTGTGTGTGTGTGTGTGTGTGTGTGTGTGTGTGTGTGTGTGTGTGCGCGCGCGCGCGCGCGTGCGTGCGTGCGTGCGTACGTGCGTGCGTGCGTGTGTTTGTTTGTTCACTTAAGAGCACTGCATCATTTTCAAGCCAGCTGACTTCTTTTCCGAGAGACTTTGCTGTGAACAATCACTGATATCATGGAGAGACTTTGCTGTGACCGAAGAAATCACAATCTTTCAAATACATGACCTTCCGCTTAGCTGTCGTCACATTTCAGGCCTTTGCACTCACCCGTGACCCTACATTTGCGTCAGCCCAAACAGAAAACAGCAGATCAAGTAGAAGTTCAGCTAAGAATCCAAAAGAAAAAAAAAAGGAAAAAGTAAAACGCCGTGGAGAAAAAGTGGAGAACGCAAAAGGGGAAAGAGCAGACAACGCTGCTTACAGTTATTCCCCTTTCTTTTCTTCTGCACCCCACCACCCTCTCCTCCACCCTCTCCCCTCACCTCGTCCATTTCCCTCCTCCACTCCCCCCTCCCTCCCCCCCTTTTTGAGCTCACGTTGGCTCAAACGTGACTGCTCTGATAAGGTGAAGTACCATTTTCCTTCGCGCGCGCGCGCACACACACACACACACACACACACACACACACACACACACATACACACACACATCCACACACACACACACACACATACACACACACACATACACACACATACACACAACACACACACACACACACACACACACACACACACACATACATACACACACATCCACACACACACACACACACACACACACACACACACATACACACACACACACACACACACACACACACACACCACATACACATACACACATCCACACACACACACACACAGAGGAAAGGTCTACTGTATCAACCCGAAGCTTAGGGCCTTTTTGCGTTTTTCGTGTTCGGTTTTTTTTTTTTTTTTTTTTTTTTTTTTTTTTGTCCAATTCCCTACCCCACCCCTCCTGTCCTGCATGCTTCTCCTGTCTTGCTGATAAAGAGGATTGAAGATAACAGCCATAAAACTGTCAACAGCACTGTGGGCATCAAAGGGATAGGTCGTAAAGGGCACACCGGGACTAAGAGAGAGACAGAGAGAGAGAGCTCAGAACTCAGATGGTTTACTGCATATAAAGGCCACTGCCCCTTATGAAGGGGGTATGGAGAACATAACAACACTATCAGAATGACAAACAACACTAGAGCGACTGGATGGACTACTCTGTCACGAAGTCATGACTGATCTAAACTGAAATGCCTTGAGTAAGTAAACTGAGAAATTTCTTATTATGCTTTCATTCTGAGATGCCATTAGCAGGCTTAACCGAAACTGACAGAGATGCTTGGAAAACTTGTGTCGGTATATATTGCGCTCTTAGACTAGAAGATTTACAGCAGAATAAAACAAAATGAAGTTCGTCTTCCTTTCCATTTTTGCATAATGGGCAAGTCAAATCCTTCCCAGTATATTTGCTGTAACGGTACCGGTGTTCAGCTATGTCTGAAATTCCCAGTCTAAATTTGGTCATTGTCACCTTCAAGTTGTTACCTAATTCCATTTGCAGATAAAAGTTTGACATTGTGTGCCGAACAAAATGTCCGATACATGGTAAATCTATCGCTATTTTTGAGAGAGGAGAGAGAGAGAGAGAGAGAGAGAGAGAGAGAGAGAGAGAGAGAGAGAGAGATGTTTCCGCATATTTCAACCTGTATATTTTGTATATTCTCTCTCTCTCTCTCTCTCTCTCTCTCTCTCTCTCTCTCTCTGTCTCACACACACAAGAGAGAGAGAGAGAGAGAGAGAGAGAGAGAGAGAGAGAGGATACATATTTCTGTATATTTCAGTCTTTTGTACATTTTACTTGAGAGAGAGAGAGAGAGAGAGAGAGAGAGAGAGAGAGAGAGAGAGAGAGAGAGAGAGAATCGTACATATTTCTGTATATTCCAGTCTGTTTTTGTGTATTTTACTTGAGAGAGAGAGAGAGAGAGAGAGAGAGAGAGAGAGAGAGAGAGAGAGAGAGAGAGATTTCTGCGTGTTTCAGTCTGTATATTTTGCATACTTTATTTGAGAGAGAGAGAGAGAGGGAGACAGACAGACAGAGCTAGTTTTGTACATCTCAGTCGGTACATTTCGTATATTTTATCTGAGAGAGAGAGAGAGAGACAGAGAGACAGAGAGACAGACACACACACACACACACACACACACACACACACACACACACACACACACACACACGAGAAGGAAAGAAAACCACATGGCACTCCGAATTGGGAGATAAGGTGTTCATGTTTCCTCATTGTCAGAGGTCACGTGACATCAGCATGTACAGCAGTGTTGTAAGTGATATTGATTGTGTGTCGTACTTATCTTGTCTGTCTTGGTATATACGTCAGCTGATAAGGGTTGTCAGGGAGCGCTTCTGTCTGTCTGTCCGTCTGTGTGTCTGTCTCTCTTTCTCTCTCTCCCTCCTGCCCCATGTCCCCCTCTCTCTGCCCCCTCCCCCTGTGTGTGTGTGTGTGTGTGTGTGTGTGTGTGTGTGTGTGTGTGAGTGAGTGTGTGTGTATGTGTGCATGTGCGTGCATGTGTGAGTGTTGCGCACGCGCCCCTGTGTGTGTGCGCGTCCGTCTTTAGGTATATGTGTGTACATAATTATGTATACATACCCGCGCATTTATGCCCATGTTTGTATAAAAAGCCGACTTATAATTGAATACATATTTATTAAGAGTATTTATATAGAAACTATCCTCGGCTAGAGACCGAGCTCTAAGCGCTGTACAATCCGCATTCTCATTTACACAACGGGCTGCCCACCTGGGTAGTGCCGACTGAAGAAGTGCCAGCTGGCGCTTCATTCAGTCATTTCCCGTGTCATCCAGTCAGTATCGTTCACCCAGTTTCCATCCTTCATTCTTTCCATTTTTCACGCAGTGTGCATGTTGTGTAACGTGTCATCCATACCAACGGCCAAACTGGCCTTCTCTTAATGGGGTTTTACATGTGTGTAAATGTTATGCGTGCGTTCACACACGATACCTCGGTTTACAGTCTCATTCGAAGGACTTTTGGGGAAATGGAGTCAGAACCAATGTTAACTCCGAGATAAAAAATTCCCCTGTACCGAAACAGCCCGGCAGAGATTCAAACCCGCAACCTCAGGATCACCGAGATTATGAGTCCGGCGATCTACCAACAGAGCTATTTCAGCCCCCCCCCCCCCCCACCCCACCCCCACCCCCCCACACACACAACAATGCACACACACACCACACACACACACACACACACACACACACACACACACACACACACACACACAACATATAAATCATATACTTGATAAAGCACGAAAAGCATTAAATTTTCTCAAAATTATAAGTAAACAACGTTGGGGTCAGGATACTAAAGCACTTTTATGTCTTGCAAACTCACTTGTTCGATCTCGTTTAATATATGCCCAAGAAGTTTTCATTAATGCCCCCAAGCACCTATTATCCAAACTTCAAAGCATAGACTGCAAAGCTGTTAAACTGGCACTTGGAGTACCAATACATGCTTCCAATCTAGGATCCTATAACGAAGCGGGTGTTCTTCCTCTAGATGACAACAGGAAAAATTCTTGCGCTAAATTTATAGTAAAGTCTTTTGCTTTTGATACATTTTGTAAGGAAGAAATTAGATTAGACTCCGCGAAAGATTTTGCTAAAAGAGCTAAAACAATACACTCTTTACAATCAACCAATACTTATGCCACCGATATAATCAATTCTGAAGAATTAAAACAAAAAGAAATAGCCACTAAGCCACCTGTTTCACCAGTAGCACCCTGGGAGCATATTAAACCTGCTTTTGATATTGCTGATACAAATTTAAACAAAAATCAATCTCCAAATATCTTAAAAAATTTAGTAAACATAAGCATTGAAAACAAGTATACTGATTATATCAAGATTTACACGGACGGCTCTGTAATAGAAAATGACAGTGCAGGATCAGCATTTTTTATTCCTTCCTTGAAAACATTAAAACATTATAATATTGGCAGACATTATTCCATTTTCACTGCTGAATTAATAGCCATTTTAAGGGCGTTACATCACATTAAAGAGTTACCTTTAAATGCATGCAAAATATTTTGTGTGGATTCAAAATCAGTATTATATGCCATCAAAGGTCAAAATACCAAGACACGGGTTGAAATGACACAGGAAATCAAGCACTTAATACATCACTTAGCAAGCAAAGATATCAGTGTTACTTTTTATTGGATTCCATCTCACTGTGGAATTGTCTTTAATGAACAGGTAGATCAAGCAGCCAAGAGTGCAGCACGCAATGCTGCAGGGACAATTAAACTTAATGTTAAGCTAGATCTACATGAATATTATAAATACTTTGACAAGTTAGCAAAGGATAATTTTGTTGACAAGTTGAAGACCTTAGATATACAATATTCGCATAATTGTGTAAAAGCGTGTGACACACTGCATTCAGATATAATAATTAAGAGTTTAAGTCAAATCAAATCCAGATCAATTACGTCTTTGATGTTTAAGATTCGTCTAAATGCTCTCAAAACAAAATTTTGTAAAGATATTATTTGTGTTTGTGGGAGTCAAATTTCTACGAATCATCTGCTTCTGCACTGTCCTGCCATCAAAGCTCAAATGCTCAAAAATGGAGGCACTGCGCTCAACCATCGAAATCCGATAACATTACAGAAAATAGTTAATGACCTTGATCTTCTTAAGTTGTTTTCAGAAACTTTGCATTCTAGTTCTGTTGGTATTTTTCTTTGATAGTTGCTGGTAATGTTGAGATCATTTGTGTTTGTAGAATTCAAAACTTAAGTATGGCATTGATGTTACATTTACTCAAAAACACTCAACACTTACAAGATTCTCTCACATGCATTTATTTATTTATTTATTTATTTATTTATTTAATTTTTTTTTTTTTTTTTGGTCTGTCACTTGAGGGTGAAGAGACGTTAAATTAAAGTACTACTACTACTACTACTACTACTACTACACACACACACACACACACACACACACACACACACACACACACACACACACACACACACACATGTATATACACACCCGTGCCAGCGTGTTTCTACAAAACCCAACTTCTAATTGAACTGGAACACCTAACACGAAGATTATTTAACCCCTCCCCCCCCCCCCTACACACACAGCGCAAGCGCACACACGTGCATATGCACGTACATATGCACGTACATATGTACGTATCTGTATGTCTGTCTATCTATTGTTGTAAGGTATTAAGGAGAGAGAGAGAGAGAAGAGAGAGAGAGAGAGAGAGAGAGAGAGAGAGAGAGAGACAGACAGACAGACAGACAGACAGACAGACAGACAGACAGAACAACCCAACCAACATACCCACACCACATCAAATGAAACAAAAGAAAGGGCGATAAATCGACGGAAGAAATCTCCCAAAAGCCGCCAGCCAGCCAAGGTCGAGCACAGTCCGCTGACCCCCACAACAGCGAGCAAACAACTCCGCTTGTCGCCACACAATGGCGGGAGGGACTGGGGGGTGGGGCGGGGCAAGGGAGGGTGGGGGATGGACGGGGGTAGGTGTGTGATGTTAAGGGTAGGACAGCGGGAGGAGAAGGGGGCGTGAAGAAGGAGGGAGAGGGGAGAAGGAGAACTGGGTACAAAACCAAACCCACAGTGACATGCGTCACAAAGACTACCGTGAATGAAAGACATGTCCCTAAAACCTCTCGCTATGAGGACGTAAATCTCAACCATTCATGACATGCGTCACGACAACATGCCAGGCTTTCAACACCCGTGACCTCTTCTTGTACTACACACACACAGCCCAACTGCGTTTCATAGGCGCGAAAAGTGAGGAGCGTTTTTTGGCCGCCTCTTGCGGCGAGAGTGCTCCAGTTGACGAGCGTTTGAGTGTTATGAACAGGCCACACCCCATAATTAGGATTTGGCACTAACACGCTAGATAATCCATGTCAGCGTTTTGAGGCCTACCCTAAATTTGAGCCAGAATTTCATGTTAAACTGATCACTGATAAAAAGAACAACTCCCCACCACCAATTATTTCCCTTGTTCTGAGGGATTTCTGCCGATGACGTCACAATCTTCAAATACGTGACCTTCCCCTGAGCTGACTGTCACATTTCAGGCCTCTGCACTCACCTGTGACCCTATCTTTGCGCCAGGCTGAAAGCGCCCAAATAGTCCCATTCCTTTGATTCTGTCTGCTGGGAACCTTGGAACCTTGATGGCCATGTGAAAGAATACGAGGAGAATCAACTTTCAGACACAATGAACATTCACAAAACAGTCTCACTGCACCAGTCTATAAATACTCGACTCCTTCAGCAAGGCCTTGGCGCATCACTGTTTTTGGTGTGCAGCCATTGTGGGACCGACTGTCATGCCAGACAAAGATGGCGGCGTAGGAGACCCGAGTTTGGAGAGATGAGTTTACCCTGTGTTTGGGATCAAATGGTTTGAATCTGTCACTGTCTGTCGCTGAACGACCTTGGCATTTCAATCTGGATCCAGATTCGGATATCAGGTTTGCTTGAAATAAAGCCAATCGAATCAGCGATCCCCTCTGATGCAGTCATTTTCTTTCTTTCTTTCTTTCTTTTTTTAAAAAATCTTTTGATTGTCGTCAGTGAAAATTCCGAGCACTTCTCCCACTCAAGGGATCTACCTATTTCCCATGCATAGGAAAAAAAAGAAACAAACATAACGGCTGAAGATTATAGATGTTCGTTCTCTCTCTCTCTCTCTCTCTCTCTCTCTCTCTCTCTCTCTCTCTCTCTCTCTCTCTCTCTTCAGATTAAGTTTACTTTTAGCTTCTAACTATGAACGAATTGCTACAAACCTGTCCATTTATTTACATGAAGCATTTTTAAGTTACGTGGGAAAAATGACCTGGAATAAATGGCCAAACATGTATGTCTACTTTCTCATTTTCCCCTATACATTGAGAGAAGAGAAAGAGAGAGAGAGAGAGAGAGAACAGACATGACAGACAGACTACGTGTGTTGTGTGTGTGTGTGATGTGTGTGTGTGTGCGTGCGTGCGTGCGTGCGGTGCGTGCGTGCGTGCGTGCTGTGGTGCGGGCGCGTGTGTGTTCTCCTCCCTCCGTCTCCTCCCTCCCTTCTTTCTTTTTCTTCCCCTTCTCCCCACTCCACGCCCCCCCCCCCCCCCCCCCCCCCCACTCATGGTCCATTTAGCGCCTAATTGGAGAAGAGAAGCCATTGCTCGTTCTTTGTTTTCATTGTCCTGAATGCGATTGCTCGTTCTTTGTTTTCATTGTCCTGAATGCGATTGCTCGTTCTTTGTTTTCATTGTCCTGAATGCGATTGCTCGTTCTTTGTTTTCATTGTCCTGAATGCGATTGCTCGTTCTTTGTTTTCATTGTCCTGAATGCGATTGCTCGTTCTTTGTTTTCATTGTCCTGAATGCGATTGCTCGTTCTTTGTTTTCATTGTCCTGAATGCTGTTTATCCTGCCCTGAAGAACATCACAGAGGTCAAAGCGCGTCGTGTTTTGTCTTGTAATTTGATCATCCCTTTTTTTGGGCGGAACCATATGATGTTTTTTCTTTTCAGTTTGTTTTATTTTCCGCCTGCAGTCGCCCCATTTTGAAACTACGATATATGTCAGACTGTGAGATTCACCGAATTTTGTATAAACTCCTTGCGATTACCGGTACAAGAAGCGCTTGGAATTGACACTTTGAGTTTCGTTGGCATCACCTCGCGGCAAGACATCTAGTAATCATGTAATGAAGAAAACGCAGCTCCGGTGACAGGCCAGGTTGAGTACTGAAATAATTATGTGTTCAAAGCTGTGCACTTTTCCCTTACTTTTTCCAAACCTTCTCTCTCTCTCTCTCTCTCTCTCTCTCTGTCTGTCTCTGTCTCTCTCTCCCTCTCTCTCTCTCTCTCTCTCTCTCTCTCTCTCTCTCTCTCTCTCTCTCTTGACCTTTCTTGACCTTCCTTCACGAAAACTTTTTTTCCATGCTCATATTCAGTCTTATGTTGATTATGCATCGACTATATGGGATTCTGCAAGTGCAAACACACTAAAACCATTGTTCAGCCTACATTATGAACGAGCGCTCAAATGAATCCTTCTGAAGAAAACTAGCCTCGAAAGCTCTGATTATAAACATCTTCACATTCTTCCATTCAGCCAGAGACTCAAATACAACAAAGGGCTAATGATGCACAAGATTCTGACCGGGAATGCTCCAACAACTTTAATGAGACGATTCTCAAAAGTCTCGTCGAGAAACTCCCACAAAACTCCATATCCCAATCCCCAGAACTGACCTATTTAAATCAAGTCTAACGTACTCGGGAACCTCTTTGTGGAACTCCCTTCCAGAATCCATCAAACAAATCCATTGTATCACAACTTTCAAAAACACTTACCTTACCCACCTTCTGCGGTAAAAAAAACAAAAACCAAAAAGCAACAACAACCCATAAGTAATACCAACAAGTAATCTCAAAAGCATAAATCATCCCATTTTCAGGTACTTAACCAATTTTTTTTTTTGTTTTTTTTGTTTTTTTTTGTCTTCTTCTTGTTTTTCATGTATCAAGTATTTTGATATATATATATATATATATATATATATATCACCAATGTGTGTGTGTATGTATGTAGTATGCTTGTATGTATGTATGTATGTAAGTGTGTGTATGTGTGCATATGTATGTGTGTGTGCGCATGTATATATATATATATATATATATATATATGCGCACGCGCG
>CM065737.1:58886308-58891308 GCA_033310375.1 Conus canariensis
AACGATACATGTGACCAACAGGATGAATGGTAAGATGCACAGGGTGAACGATACATGTGATCAACAGGATGAATGGTAAGCCTTACGGATAAGATTCACAGGGTGAACGATACATGTGATCAACAGGATGAATGGTAAGCCTTACGGATAAGATGCACAGGGTGAACGATACATGTGATCAACAGGATGAATGGCAAGCCTTACGGATAAGATGCACAGGGTGAACGATACATGTGATCAACAGGATGAATGGTAAGCCTTACGGATAAGATGCACAGGGTGAACGATACATGAGATCAACAGGATGAATGGTAAGATGCACAGGGTGAACGATACATGAGATCAACAGGATGAATGGTAAGCCTTACGGATAAGATGCACAGGGTGAACGATACATGTGATCAACAGGATGAATGGTAAGCCTTACGGATAAGATGCACAGGGTGAACGACACATGTGATCAACAGGATGAATGGTAAGCCTTACGGATAAGATGCACAGGGTGAACGATGCATGTGATCAACAGGATGAATGGTAAGCCTTACGGATAAGATGCACAGGGTGAACGATACATGTGATCAACAGGATGAATGGTAAGCCTTACGGATAAGATGCACAGGGTGAACGATACATGAGATCAACAGGATGAATGGTAAGCCTTACGGATAAGATGCACAGGGTGAACGATACATGTGATCAGCAGGATGAATGGTAAGATGCACAGGGTGAACGACACATGTGATCAGCAGGATGAATGGTAAGCCTTACGGATAAGATGCACAGGGTGAACGATACATGTAACCAACAGGATGAATGGTAATCCTTACGGATAAGATGCACAGGGTGAACGATGCATGTGATCAACAGGATGAATGGTAAGCCTTACGGATAAGATGCACAGGGTGAACGATACATGAGATCAACAGGATGAATGGTAAGATGCACAGGGTGAACGATACATGAGATCAACAGGATATGATAGGTACAGTGCACAGGGTGAAGACGATACATGTGACCAACAGGATGAATGGTAAGATGCACAGGGTGAACGATACATGTGACCAACAGGATGAATGGTAAGCTAGTGCACAGGGTGAACGATACATGTGATCAACAGGATGAATGGTAAGCCTTACGGATAAGATGCACAGGGTGAACGATACATGGATCAACAGGATGAATGGTAAGCCTTACGGATAAGATTCACAGGGTGAACGATACATGTGATCAACAGGATGAATGGTAAGCCTTACGGATAAGATGCACAGGGTGAACGATACATGTGATCAACAGGATGAATGGTAAGCCTTACGGATAAGATGCACAGGGTGAACGATACATGTGATCAACAGGATGAATGGTAAGCCTTACGGATAAGATGCACAGGGTGAACGATACATGTGATCAACAGGATGAATGGTAAGCCTTACGGATAAGATGCACAGGGTGAACGACATGTGATCAACAGGATGAATGGTAAGCCTTACGGATAAGATGCACAGGGTGAACGATGCATGTGATCAACAGGATGAATGGTAAGCCTTACGGATAAGATGCACAGAGTGAACGATACATGTGATCAACAGGATGAATGGTAAGCCTTACGGATAAGATGCACAGGGTGAACGATACATGAGATCAACAGGATGAATGGTAAGCCTTACGGATAAGATGCACAGGGTGAACGTACATGTGATCAGCAGGTGAATGGTAAGATGCACAGGGTGAACGACACATGTGATCAGCAGGATGAATGGTAAGCCTTACGGATAAGATGCACAGGGTGAACGATACATGTGATCAACAGGATGAATGGTAAGCCTTACGGATAAGATGCACAGGGTGAACGAACATGTGATCAACAGGATGAATGGTAAGCCTTACGGATAAGATGCACAGGGTGAACGATACATGTAACCAACAGGATAATGAACCTACGGTAAGATGCTACGGTTAAGATGCAGTGATGACGATGAATGTGATCAACCGTAGGATATGATGCACAGGGTAAGATACATGGTGAACGGATAATGGAATACAGGTGAAGTACATGACAACAGGATGAATGTAACTACAGGTGACGAACAGGATGACAGGAATCACGGTGAAGAATGGTAACAAGTGCAACGATGAATTGCAACAGTACGGTAATGCACGGGTAACGTAATGTGCCAACAGGATGAAGGTAGATGTACAGGATGAAGAACGTACATGTGACAACAGGATGAAAGAACTTCGGAATAAGATGCACAGGGTGAAGTACATGGATCAACAGGATGAGTAAGCTACGGATAAGATACAGGGGAACGTACAGTGCACAGGATGAATGGTAAGCCTACGGATAAGATGAAGTGGTGAAGACACAGGGTAACGAGGATGAATGATACAGGTACGAATAAGATGCACGGTGACGATAAGTACAGGATGAATGGTCAAGCTTACGGATAGATGCACAGGTGTGAACCTACGGATAAGTGCACAGGAACGATAATGGTAAGCTAGGATAAGAATGGCAGGAGTGAACGTAAGAGATCAACAGGATGATGGTAAGATGCACAGGGAGAACGATAATGGACAACAGGATGAATGGTAAGCTTACGGGATAGAAGACAGTGAACAACATGTGATAACAGGAATGGAAGCCTAGGTGAAAGACACAGGTGAACACACATGTGATAACAGGTGAATGGTAAGGCCTTACGGATAAGATGCCATGGAGGAACGATGCATGTAGACAACAGGATGAATGGTAACCTTACGGATAGATGCACAGGGGTGAACGATCATGTGATCAACAGGATGAATGGTAGACCTTACGGATAAGATGACAGGTGAACGATACATGAGTCAACAGGATGAATGGTAAGCCTTACGGGAAAGATCGACATGTAACGATAACATGTGACACAGGATGAATGGTAAGATACAGGTGAACGAACAGTAGAATGAGATGAATGGGTAAGCGTAGGATAAGCACAGGATGAAAGTACATGCACAGGAGAAATGGTAGCAGGATAAGATGCACAGGGTGAACGCACATGGATCAACAGGATGAATGGTAAGCCTTACGGATAAGATGCACAGGTGAACGATACAGGATAAAGGAGATGGTAAGCACGTAAGACACAGGGTAACGATAATGAACAAGGATAATGAGTACGTAAGACACAGGGAACGTACATGGATAACAGGTGAAGAGCAGGATAAGACAAGGGGAAGACACTGATCAAGAGAATGGCCTACGATAAGAGCACAGGTGAACGATATGTCAACAGTGATGAAGCTTAGGAAGATGCAAGGGGAACGTACATGTGACAACAGGTGAATGGTAAGTAGGATAGATAGTGACACAGGATAGATGGAAGTAAATGACAGTGAAATGTAGGAGAATGGAAGTACGTAATACAGGGTGAACGATATGTGATCACAGGTGAAGACTACGTGATCACAGGTGAAGAAATGCAGGTGAACACATAGATCAAGTAACTAGAATGAAGGTAACTTACGGATAAAGAGGACGATAGGAAGTACAGATAATGTAGATCAAGACGTATGTAAAGTATGCTAGTAAGACAGGAGATGGTCCAGAGATATGATAATGACAGGAAGATACAGTGACAAGGATAGGAATGGTAAGTACGGTGAGACAGTAAACAATTGTAGAGGAAGTACGGTAATCAGGTAACGATAATGTAACAGGGATGCACGGTAAGATGCATAACAGATGATAGAGAAGTACGATAGACACAGTGAAGTAAGCTAGAAGAAGTGGAACATGGAAAAAAACGTAAGATGGAAAAAAGTGAGTAAGTGATAAGGGAATAGGAAACATGAACGATCATGTAACCAACAGGATGAATGTAACCTTACGGATAAGATGCACAGGGTGAACGATCATGTGATCAACAGGATGATGTAAGCCTTACGGATAAGATGCACAGGTGAACGTTAATGAGATAACAGGAAAAGGAATGGAGTAAGCACTAGGGAAAGAACAGGGAAAATGTGGCAGCGAAGTAAATGTATATGTAAGGGAATGGAAAAAGGAAATGTGCAGCTGAGTAAACATGGTAGTTAGGAAATAGGAACCAGGGGTGGACGAGTAACATGTGATGAAGGGGGAATGGAAACCGGAAAATGGGCAGGTGAAGAACATGTATTGTAAGGGAATGGAAAACAGGGAAAATGTGGCAGGCTGAAGTAACTGTATAGGGAAATGGAAAAAACGGAAAGTGGCAGGTGGAACATGTGTATTAAGGGAATGGAAAACACAGGAAAAGTGGGCAGGTGAAGAACATGTAGATGTAAGGGAAATGGAAAACAGGGAGTGGACGATAACATGGTCAATACAAATGGAATTATAAAATAGGGAAACATAAATGTAAACGTGAAGAAAGCTGCGGGTGAACATACACTAATGGAAAAATAGGAAATGTTATAATTCCAACCCCCACAACCACACACACCAACAATATATATTTATTACATTACATACATTCATCAACATCATAATTGGTATATCATTATTATACATTACATTATCACATAAAGAATTTAAATGCTGGTCGTATGAACGAGGATGTGTAAGCCAGCCGAGAGCCAGGTTGAACGCTACTTCACACAACGGCTGACTGGGTACAGCCACGAGAGCTGCCTGCTGCGACATTCATGTTTCCGGTGATCAATCGATCACCAGGCCTCTTTTTTAACCATACATTTGGCGCACGCTGTATGTATTCGGTAATACCCATGAACGGCCTTCTTCAAATGGTGATGGATTAACAGCTACAGATGTGCCCAGAGTTCAGGTGAACGTCGGTTAGCTCATCGAAGATTTTTAATGGACAGAACAATAAATCAAGGAACAACAAAAAAAAAATCCCCTACCAAAGCCGCAAGGGAGTGAACCGAAACCCAAGGATCAAAATGCGGTAACGACTTTAACTGTGTGCAGGCTGAGTAAACATGTAGTGATGTTGAGGGAAAATAGGGAAAACACA
>CM065737.1:58896308-58901308 GCA_033310375.1 Conus canariensis
ATGTACCTCCCTCCTCTCTCTCTTTTTCTAGAAACACACACACACACACACACACACACACACACACACACACACACACACACACACAGAGGCATTAAAACATTGTCTAGGTTCAATTTCATAGGTTAGTAAGGAATAACAGTGGTAAAAACAAATTCACACACACGCACGCACGCACGCACGCACGCACAAACCCAATGGAATCATTTTCTAACATCAACACTACATTATTACAGCGATAAAAAAGAAGAAGAAAAAAACGGAAAGTCATAGAAGAGAGAATAAAAACCGTTACGAGGGGAAATAACTCCCATATTATGATGTTATGAGGGCTCTGCTGTCTGTCTGTCTGTCTGTCCGTGGTTTCAAAACCCGATCTGTGTTTTTGTGTTTCAAACAGCTTGAGGACCACACGACCAGTGCAGTCAGCAAGTTTGGTCCCTGGGGTCACCACGAGAGAGAGAGGATCTGAACAGACGATGGCTTCCTTGATGCTCGTTCAAGCCTACTTCTGCTTTGTGTCACCTTGAAGGTCATAGTCCAAAGAGTAGGACGACTGTCTTTTTTTTTTACAGCGAATTTGGAAGCGGATTTTATGATTTATGGTAAGGTTTCGTGTTGAATGAATTACAAAACTACTCTGTGTGTGTGTGTGTGTGTGTGTGTGTGTGTGTGTGTGTGTGTGTGTGTGTGTGTGTGTGTGTGTGTGTGTGTGGTGTGTGTGTGTGTGTGTGTGTGTGTGTGTGTGTGTGTGTGTGTGTGTGTGTGTGTGTGTGTGTGTGTGTGTGTGTGTGTGTTTGTATGTGTGTTTGAGTGTGATTATGTTTAGATATTAGAGACTGTGCGCAGAGATGCAGTGAGAGAGAGAGAGAGAGAGAGTAAGAGAGAGAGACAGAGGAAGAGAGAGAGGCTGACATAGAGAGAGAGAGGAGAGAGAGAGGAGAGAGAGAGAGAGAGAGAGAGAGAGAGAGAGAGAGAGAGAGAGAGAGGATGACAAATAGACAGAAACAGAGAAAGAGAGGCAGATAGACAGAGAAAGAAAGGCAGTCAGACAGACATATTGTCAGAGACAGACAGACAGATAGACAGAGACAGACAGACAAAAACAGAGTCGTGAAGCGGGGACGTTGGACTCGACCGCCATTCCCACCGACGTAGTGAGGTCATAGAAAACCTGGAGCAGATCAACAGGAAAGTGTTTGTTTAGAGGCCCCTCGGAATCTGACGCTCTGCCTGTCTGCTAAGGAGGGGCTGGATTGTAACAGGGAACTCCACGAAAAGAGGGAGAGAGAGGGGGTGGGGGTGGGGAAGAGGAGTCAGGGGGGGGGGAGGGGGGGTGGAGGGGGGGAGGGGGAGGAGAGTCAGGGTGGGGAGGGAGAGGAGGGGCTGGATTGTAACAGGGAACTCCACGAAAAGAGGGAGAGAGAGGGGGTGGGGGTGGGGAAGAGGAGTCAGGGGGGGAGGGGGGTGTGAGGGTGGGGAGGGGGAGGAGGAGTCAGGGTGGGGAGGGAGAGGAGGGGCTGGACTGGAACAGGGAACTCCACGAAAAGAGGGAGAGAGAGGGGGTGGGGGTGGGGAAGAGGAGTCAGGGGGGGAGGGGGGGTGTGAGGGTGGAGAGGGGGAGGAGGAGTCAGAGTGGGGAGGGAGAGGAGGGGCTGGACTGGAACAGGGAACTCCACGAAAAGAGGGAGACAGAGGGGGTGGGGGTGGGGAAGAGGAGTCAGGGTGGGGAGGGGGGGGGGTGTGAGGGTGGATGGAAAAGGGAGACAAGGGGATACGGATACAGGATGTTCGTGAAGGAGGGGCGGTGTTTGTGTGTGTGTGTGTGTGCGTCAGAGGAGAGATAGTCCACCTCATGACTGTCATCCAGTACTATCACTAGCGATACTGGAGTCAAGAGTTCTCTCTCTCTCTCTCTCTCTCTCTCCTCTCTCTCTCTCTCCTCCTCCCTCTCTCACAACACACACACACACACACACACACACACACACAATGACACCACACACACAACACACACACACACACACGACACCACACACACACACACACACACACACACACAATGACACCACACACACACACACACACACACACACACACACACACACACACACACACACACACACACACACACACACACCACGCACGCACGTACGCACGCACGCATGCACGCACGCACGCACGCAGAGAGAGAAGAAGAAGAAGAAGAAGAAGAAGAAGAAGAAGAAGAAAGAATCGACCACAACCTAACGGAAACTTGAAGAGCTGTCCGGAAAAAGGGCGGATATCCACATAGTCCGAACCGGTCCTACAACAACAACAACAACAACAACAACAACAACAAAAACCGCCTTGGGAATTAATTGTGAGTGAGGACGGAAAAGTTACTTGCCATGTAATTTCTTTTTTCTATTTTTTCCCCTCTTGTCTTCTTTCTTCTTCTTCTTCTTCTTCTCTTCCTTCTTCTTCTCGTCCTCCTCCTCCTTCTTCTTCTCTCTCCTCCTCCTCCTCCTCCTCCTCCTCTTCTTCTTCTTCTTCTTCTTCTTCTTCTTCTTCTTCTCTCTCCTCCTCCTCCTCTTCTTCTAAGGGAATTTGGAGAAAAAAAAAAGAAAACCGAAAAAGCGTTATTCATATCTCTATATGCTTGTCAATGTTTAAAAAAAATCGGAAAATACGGAATGGCAATGCTTATATCTTTATAAACTTCCTATTCCATCAAAATACGATTTTTACGCAGGTGGCTACCAGTTGGTATTCAGAAACAAGAACGTTCATGTTGGTTGGACTGTTGGTGGCTATAGTGTACCGCGAATGTTGGATGACCCTAATGCTGACAGGCATCACTCTGCCGGGTGGCCTCACCACGGTTTGAAATTGACTGTTCTTCGAGGATTGCCGGGCCTGTGGCTATGGACGAGGGACCGGTGTCGTATATAATACTGTCGCCGTGGAATTACATCGCAGCGATAGCATTTCATGTGAAATATTGTTGTAGCGACAATATTTTCTGGAAAAAATTGTCGCGCGAGAACTTTTCACGAAAAATGTCCTATAGAATATTGTAGCTGTCTATAAAATACTGTCGCTCGAAATTTTGCGACAGTTTTTGCGACAGGACACTGTGAAATATTGTAGTCAGTGAATGCTGTCGCTTGCAACACATTTTCACGTGAAATCTTACTGCCAGAGTTAACATTTCCTGTGAAATATGGTCGCAGCGTTAATATTTCACAGCGACGATTTTTTTCTGCAAAGTGAAAAAACGTCGCTGCGGTTGAGCGTCAAAATATCACAGAAAATAATGCAGCCTGCCATTTAATAAAAAATTGTCGCAAGTGATTTTTTTTATCATAAATGTTTTTGACGAAAGTCAAATTTCCATTCGTGTGTGTGTGTGTGTGTGTGTGTGTGTGTGTGTGTGTGTGTGTGTGTGTGGTGTGTGTGTGTGTGTGGGTGTGTGTGTGCGCGCGCGCTGTGAAATGTGATGTTTTTATCAATATCGTAGGCCCAGGACATTCAGCACAACGAAAGTAGGGGAAGACTGGGTAAGTTAGAACACCTGAGAAATGCAGCCGTACCTCCTTCACTAATTTTACTTCACTCAAGGTTAATTATTTGTAAAGCTTACCATAAGAGCTTCATATAGTACAGCCATCAAATGGCTATCTTTATTTCAAAAAGTTCTATATAAGAAATCATAAAATTCTTAAAGAAAAGGAAGCCCACTTTAGACATCATTTCGGGTTAAATGGGCCAGGCAGTGGTAAATATTGGGCCACGGGCCTATATTAACAGACACGCAAACCAATTATTGCTTGTCTATTGGCCATATAAGATGTGTGAGCTTGTTCGATAATCCATTTAAAGGCACCTAAGGTCTCAACACATTCGTAAATTAAACTTAAAGAGTAAATGGTTATCCCTAATTGTCAGAACAGAAACACAAACATAATCGAGTATAAAAGCTAATACAAGCCAAATCGCAGAACAGACAGTTTCAGTTGTCTCTTCAGGAAATGTTGAACTTTTCAGAAAGTTCACAAGCGCGAAGTACTCGCCGGGTTGCATTCCATTGTATTCATAAGCAGTAGCCATCGTGGAAAACAAAATGGTACAGACGAAATCATTGTCTTACAGCATTTATAGCATATCGATGATTCTGACAGCTTGTCAGTCATTAAGCTCAAATATCCAATCACATTTCTTTTCCCCAAACGTTTTTACGCTGCCACCTCCTCCCCAGCAACTCCTTTTATTTGATAAATTATTGTATCTAACTAGCCGCAATTCTTAAACATTCAAAGATTTTGGTCAAAAGAAGCGACTATATTGTCTCCAGTTTCAAAGCAAGGAAAGATCAGATGTTGCAGAGTCACTGTCTTTGACGCCTTTCAACAGTCACAGAATATACAAACAAGTTCAAAAAGTTCCGAATCGTTTGAAATTTACTGACGTCATATTTTCATTTTTCTTGTATTCACTTGATGCTCTCTCCTCTCTCTCTCTCTCTCTCTCTCTCTCTCTCTCTCTCTCTCTCTCTCTCTCTCTTTGTGTATGTGTGCGTGCGTGTGTATTCCCGTATTTGTAAAAGCCATATAAACATACGCCGAGAAACTGACGGACGTCAGAAATTATGTTCTACTTTTCTACTACATGACACACACACACACACACACACACACACACACACACACACACACACACACACACACACTGCCGACAAAGCTGGATTTTTAACTTCTCAAGTCTTGAAAACAGAACCGAAATTTTCAAAAGATGAAGTTCCTTTTGACCAAGATCAAAGACACGTGTTCGTTTTGTGATGCCGCGAAGTTAAGAAGTAAAAAGGTCACATAGTCCAATAAGATCGAAGCGGTTAAATAGCTAATAACGCAAATTTCTCAAATATCATTGTCATAATTATTTCTCTTTGTTCGTCGTACACTATTTAGGCCTATTAATAATGAGCAGTCCAAAAGCTGCAACTTGTAATAAGTATA
>CM065737.1:58906308-58911308 GCA_033310375.1 Conus canariensis
AGATAGCAAGGCTCTATGGAGACCCACGATGTACGGCAAAGGTTTATTCTTTCAGAAGATAACAAGGCTCTATGGAGACCCACGATGTATGGCAAAGGTGTATTCCTTCACCACAGGGCGACGAACGGGAAAGGTTGAACGATATCGACAGAACAGAGTAAACGTCTTCACTGACTGATGCTTTGCGTTAATTTTTTTTTTTTAAGTATTTAAAATAAACTCCGCCAATTCATATGGACAGACGAATTACAAGACAAAACGCGACGGGTTTCGACCTCTTAAGTCTTCTTCAGGCGAGATAAACAGCACTCAGGACAACGGGGGAAAAAAAGAACGAGCAATTAGTTATCTTGTGACATTCGGCGCCAGATGGGGGTTGAATGGTTTGTAGGCAAGGACATCTGGATCGACAGTCACAGACAAAGAACGTTTTCACACTGCCTCCCCCCCCCCCCCCCCCCCCCCCCCCCCCCCCCCCGCTCCCCCCTCACTCCCGTTTTGTCTCTTTCACTGTTGAACCAAGATCCGATTCCAAAATGGGGTACGCACACGCAGACAGACAGACACACACACACACATACACACACGCACGCATGCACACACGCACACGCACACACACCACCACTCACCCACTCACATACATGCGGATACACACATACACACGCGCGCGCACACACACACACACACTCTCTCTCTCTCTCTCTCTCTCTCTCTCTCTCTCTCTCTCTCTCTCTCTCTCCGCATATTTGTGAATGAGGGTATATTTGAGTGTGTGCGCTTATTTGTATGTGTGTTGGTACAGAGTGTTGGAATTTTTAGCGGCATGGAGTGTATGCAGTGGTGGTGTGGGTGTGGGTGGAGAGAGGGAGAGGTGGGGGGAGGAATTAATTTTGTTGGGTATGTTTCAGTGTGTGTGCTTATCTGCACATGTGTGTTGGTACACAGTGTTGGAATGTTTTAGCGGCATGGAGTGTATGCAGTGGTGGTGTGGGTGTGGGTGGAGAGGGGTCGAGGGTGAGGTGGGGAGGAATTTGTTGGGTATGTTTCAGTGTGTGTGTGCTTATCTGCACATGTGTGTTGGTACACAGTGTTGGAATGTTTTAGCGGCATGGAGTGTATGCAGTGGTGGTGTGGGTGTGGGTGGGGAGTGGGAGAGATGGGGAGGAATTTGTTGGGTTCCCATCATGAAGTTAGCTCTGAGAGCTTGCTCCAGTACTTCGATTCATGTGACCTGATTTTTGTCTTCTGATCATCGTCATCCTTCTTCTCATCATCACATCATCATCATCATCATCATCTCATCATCATCATCAACGACAACAACATCACCATTAACATCTTTCTTTCTTTCCTTCCTTCCTTCCCTTTCTTCTTCATTTCCTCGTCCTCCTCACTCTAGATCTTTGTCTCCTTTGTCCTCTTCACCATCTCCACTAACGTTTGCCTTTCCTTCTTCATTTCCTCGTCCTCCTCACTCTAGATCTTTGTCTCCTTTGTCCTCTTCACCATCTCCACTAACGTTTGCCTTTCCTTCTTCATTTCCTCGTCCTCCTCACTCTAGATCTTTGTCTCCTTTGTCCTCTTCACCATCTCCACTAACGTTTGCCTTTCCTTCTTCTTTCCCTCCCCCTCTTCTTCCCCCTCTCCTTGTTAAAAGCCATTCTATCCTTCTGTTTCTTCTTCTTCTTGCTTCCGTTCTTTCTTTTTCTTTCTTTCTTCTTTCTTTCTTCTTCTTTCTTTCTTTCTTCTTCTCTCTTCTTCGTTTCTTTCTGTTCACGTTGACGAATGGAGAAACCATGCATTGACCTTTTCGTCACATACACGGAGAGAACGACAGACACACCAACGGAGAGGCTTGAGAGCAAGACACTGAAAAACCAACCAACCAAACAAACATCTCAACGTTGACTGAAGGTTCGGACATCACTTCCAGTACGAGAACACAAGGCCTCTGGAGACTGAACATGAAAATAAAGTGACACGACAGCCGAGACGGAAAGCACGGTGCCAAAGTGGCATGATGATGATGTTTGTTCCAGGTGTACCAACTCCACCGGGGACAGTGACACTGGGGTAAGTTTCTTATCTACACTGACACGTTGAGCGGGGAGCTTGGTGTTGGATTGAATCAGACTGAGGTGTGCAAACAAACCCAATGTGTGTGAAGTACCCGGGCTCGGTTGTTCGTGTGTGTGTGCGTGCGTGCGTGCGTGCGTTGCGTGCGTGCGTGGTGTTGTGTGTGTGTGTGTGTGTGTGTGTGTTGTGTGTGTGTGTGTGTGTGTGTGATGGCTTGTGGTAAAAGAAGATGGCCTGACACACACTCGCGTGACGTCACAGCCGGGGACGAGCGTTTGTAGACAAGCAGTGTGTTTACAAATACGGAACGCTGTACGGCATGTTAGATTTCGGAGGGGTGTGTGGTGTGTGTGTGTGTGTGTGTGGTTGTGTTGTGTGTGTGTGTGTGTGCGTGCGTGCGTGCGTGCGTGCGTGCGTGCGTGCGTGCGTGCGTGCGTGCGTTGCGTGCGTGCGTGCGTGTTTTTGTCCGGCTGTAAAATGATTAGAGTGTTCATTTACTGTGATGTGGTCTGACTAATAAGCAATACCAGAATGATTATTAGCAAAGCGATAGTTGCCATACTTACAGGCCGAACTCGTTTATACACATAGTATTCAATTGATTGATATAGACCCACTACTCATACACATGGAAAGACACACACACACACACACACACACCACCGCGCGCGCGCGCGCACGTGCGCGCCCATACACACACACACACACACACACACACATACACACGCACGCGCACACACACACACACGGAGAGAGAGAGAGAGAGAGAGAAGAGAGAGAGAGAGAGAGAGAGACAGACAGACAGACAGACAGAGACAGACAGATAGACAGACAGCAGACAGACGGACAAACAGACAGACAGAAATTAAAAACATGTAAACATGCAAGGATGGAGTTAATGAGATGTGACACAGACAGACATGCATGCACACAAGTATCAAGTAAAACAGAGACAGGCCAAATAGAATGAAAAGTGGCATCTCAGCGGAAAGCAGAAGTCTTAAAATCAAATCTGTATACAACAAAATACAGATATACAGTCAGTGAGGTATTAATCATAAACCACACACAACCCCCCCCCCCCCCCCAGTCACCCACGCACCCACCCACTCACGCACCCCCCATCCCTCCCCACCCCCACCCCCCGCACACGCACGCGCGCGCGCGCGCGCACACACACACACACACACACTTAAAGACGGAAAAATAAAATGTGAGTGATTTGGTGGCGGGGAGGGGGAGAGAGGAGAGAGAGAAAGTGTACAGAAAGGAGGGAGGGGGTATACAGCTGACGAACACAAACATTTGGGTCAAAATAAATTGCCTACCTTAACTTGCTTGAAGAAAAAAAAGAAGATTCCACTCTTGTAGCAAATGTCTTCGATTTCCAAGGTTTGCTTGTACGAGATGCCCTGTCACCAAAGGTCTTGGAATGACTTCCAGACAATGTTCCATCTTCAGTACACATATGACTTCCACTTTTTCTTCTCTCCTTCCAACAGTTGCTGAACTGAAACATGAAGGATAGTTGCACCCACTCATTTGTCTGACCTGGCTAAAAATCTAAACTCTTAACTCCTCTGTCTGGAACTCCCCATCAGGAAATCGACCAAGTGCTTCTCTTGTAGTAGACTGGTTATCGGTGCACTGAGTGCAGAAAGAGTGTGGGCCAAGGCTGTCATGGTTCCAGAGGAGAGAGTCCCTTCTCTGCGTTTGTGGGTCAGTTTTTGACAGCGATGAAGCCACTGGATCGCTCGTCTGGTGACCTGCATGTCTGGAGAACAAGATGGGATGGTGCTGCCATCTTCATCTCCAAGTCTCATGTGTCTGAAGGGGTGCTTCTTTGACATTGAGGAGGTTCCACAGTTTTTCATGACGATGTTCAGAGAACTCCCTGCTTCCTTCTGGCACCTGTCTGCCCTGGTTTCCCGTCATGCTCTAGAGCTGTGATGTTCCGCTGCTCAAAGATTTTCAGCATCAGTTTGACATTTTCTTTTTTTTCAGTGGATGTTGAACACAAGCAATTTTTTTTTTTTAATTCAGAGCAAGAGCAAGTTTAATGGACGAAGATTTCTCCTCAGAATGCAGTTTCTGGAAGTGGGAGAAAGATGCTTTCAATGCAGAAAATCCTCACAGCCATGAAATGCAGGGAACAGAAAGGTTCTGTCCACGTCCTTCTGGGCTAACCAGTTATTTCTGATACATTGAGATAAACGTACTGTGTCAAGCAGAAGAAACAGCCTTTCATCAGCTCTGAAGGGATTTTGAACAGAAACCTGAAGTGTCCCGCAACACACTGAACTGGATGCATCATGTACTCTGTTGTGTGAAGCGTTTCCAGAACTTGCAGGATCAGGTCATGCAACAGGCTGGCGTTGATGTTTCTGGCAGGGACAACGGCTACAACATCTTTCCATGTAGACAGCAAAGACGCTATCATGAATACTTCACTTGTACTGGCTTCACTGACAGCTATAGAACAATCAGAAGCTGAACCTTTCAGTTTGCCTGTTTTGTAAGATGTCTGATATGCTACATGAATTTCGTCTGACATTAAAACACTATGATTTTCTCCTTCAGACATATTTTGATATTTTGTGTTTTATCCACTGCTGATGTTAACTGTAGAATCAAGTCTCTTCAGACATGATGTATGTAGTAGGGTTAAAAGAGTGTTTCTTAACACACAATAGGTTGGAGGGGCTGAAATGAAAATCTGAAGGGCCACAGCCAGGTGTCACAACAGCACTTGTTCACTGGCGATATGAGCAGTGCCAGCTGTTCCACTGAAGGCCCACAGCCAGGTGTCACTAACAGCACTTGTTCACTGGCGATATGGCAGTGTCAGCTGTTCCACTGAAAGCCACAGCCAGTGTCAAACAGCACTTGTTCACTAGCGATATAGCAGTGTCACTGTTCCACTG
>CM065737.1:58916308-58918808 GCA_033310375.1 Conus canariensis
CATACTTCAAAATAAGTCAGGTCACGACAGAAAACTGGCAAAGTAACCCCCCTCCCCCCTCCCCCCCCGACATACTTCAAAATAAGTCACGTCACGACAGAAAACTGGCAAAGAACCCCCCGACATACTTCAAAATAAGTCAGGTCACGACAGAAAACTGTCAAAGAACCCCCGACATGCTTCAAAATAAGTCAGGTAACGACAGAAAACTGGCAAAGTACCCCCCCCCCCCCCCCCCCACTCCCACCCGACATACTTCAAAATAAGTCAGGTCACGACAGAAAACTGGCAAAGTAACCCCCCTCCCCCACTCCCCCCCGACATACTTCAAAATAAGTCACGTCACGACAGAAAACTGGCAAAGAACCCCCCGACATACTTCAAAATAAGTCAGGTCACGACAGAAAACTGGCAAAGAACCCCCCGACATACTTCAAAATAAGTCACGTCACGACAGAAAACTGGCAAAGTACCCCCCCCCCCCCACCCCCCCCCGACATACTTCAAAATAAGTCAGGTCACGACAGAAAACAGGCAAAGTAACCCCCCGACATACTTCGAAATAAGTCAGGTCACGACAGAAAACTGGCAAAGTAACCCCCACCCCTCCCCCCCAACATACTTCAAAATAAGTCAGGTCACGACAGAAAACTGGCAAAGTACCCCCCCCCCCCACTCCCCCCCCCCCCCCCCCCCCGACATACTTCAAAATGTCACGTCACGACAGAAAACTGGCAAAGTAACCCCCTCCCCCCCCCCGACATACTTCAAAATAAGTCACGTCACGACAGAAAACTGGCAAAGTAACCCCCCCCCCCACCCCCTCCCGACATACTCAAAATAAGTCACGTCACGACAGAAAACTGGCAAAGTAACCCCCCCCCCCCCCCCCCCTCCCGACATACTTCAAAATAAGTCACGTCACGACAGAAAACTGCAAAGTAACCCCCTCCCCCCCCTCCCTCCCGACATACTTCAAAATAAGTCACGTCACGACAGAAAACTGGCAAAGTAACCCCCCCCCCCCCCCCCCTCCCGACATACTTCAAAATAAGTCACGTCACGACAGAAAACTGGCAAAGTAACCCCCCCCCCCCCCCCCCCCTCCCTTCCGACATACTTCAAAATAAGTCAGATCACGACAGAAAACTGGCAAAGTAACCCCCCGACATACTTCAAAAGAAGTCAGGTCACGACAGAAAACTGGCAAAGTAGCCCCCCCCTCTCCCCCCGACATATATTATAGTCCTCTATTTATAGATAAAAAGACGAAGGTGCACAACAGAAGACGACGTTTCAACAATCCAGCACCTTTCCCAGTGAAAAATCCACCTCATCTTTGTGTGTGTGTGTGTGTGTGTGTGTGTGTGGAAATCCAATGCCAGATACACGTTGTCTTAGTCATGAAGGGCGAGAGAAGAAAATGGGGGAAAATCTCTTCGGGTTATGCATGGTCCGCCTTCCACGTGCTTTCAACGTGCTAGATGGATAACTGGCGTGGAGTGCTCAGCCACTGTGGGACAGAAGAAAAGAGCGTGGGGGGGGGGGGGGGGGGGGGGGGGGGGGGGGGGGGGGGGGGGGGGGGGGGGGGGGGGGGGGGGGGGGGGGGGGGGGCGGACGGGGGGGGGGGAAGGAAAGGTGAAAGAGGTGGTCGGTTGGAGGAGGGAGAGGTGTGGAAGTGAAGGGAGGGGTGGGGAGACGAGGGCGGCGGGCGGGGGGGCGCTTTTTCTTTCACTCATTTCTCATTTTGGTGTTTACTTTCGACCTGAGATATGTGCAAAAACGCACCCCTCTCTCTCTCTCTCTCTCTCTCTCCTCTCTCTCTCTCTCTCCCCTTGTGCCCCTCCCCCTTCCCCAAACCTCCTTCGGAAAATGTCACACGTGGTGCACGCCTACGCGAACATATCCCCCCATATGCACGCACGTACTTGTACAGACCCACTCGTTAAAACACACACACACACACACACACACACACACACACACACACACACCGACACGGCTACACTCTTCACACACACGAGAGTGAAACGGGAAGCAACTGTCTATAAACCAGAAAGCAGACAAATTGGAGTTATGTACCCTACGCGGTTGGGTACTTCTTTTCTGTATTGTATTTTTTCTTTTGAGAAGTCATTTCATTAAAAAAAAATAATAATAATAAAGCAATTGTAAAGCAAAAAGAGAAAAGAAGAAGAAGAAGAAGGAGGAGGAGGAGGAGGAGGAGGAGGACAAATGCAAAAAAAAAAAAAAAAAAAAAAAAAAAAATTGGCCATAATTAAGAAAACGCAAAAAAAAAACAAAAAAAAAAACAGTTGAAAGTAGAAGAGCATTCATTAGTCATTACCCGTTAAATAATCAAAAACAAAAAAACAAAACAAACAAACAAACAAAAACAAAAAAAAACCGGCGCGGCCCCTTCTAGAATAGAAGGCCAGAAACACTCACCAGAGAATGTTTCTTCTCTCCAGACTTTTCTTTTTGCTGTTCAACCGTTAGG
>CM065737.1:58938808-58961308 GCA_033310375.1 Conus canariensis
CCTGTCTTGTGTCAGAGCGGTAGACAACGTGACAGGGAAGAGGACGTGATATTGTGTGTGGTTTGCCGTAGCCAAAGACTTTTCTCCTTTTTTTTTTTCCAACCCGGAATGCGATCTTCTTTTATTTTCCTTCCTGAGACAGGTCAGTTGGAGTCTTTGCTTGATAGAATGGCATTCGGTGTGGGTTTTTTTTTCCCTTTTTTCTTTGGTTATGGTTTCCATTATTATTGTTCAGCTGGGAAATCTCTCTCTGACTCTGTGCGTGTGTGTATGTGCGCGCGCTTGTGTGTGTGCGTGTATGTATACATGCATGCATGAATGCATGTGTGCATGTGTGTGTGTTGTGTGTGTGTGTGTGTGTGTGTGTGTGTGGTGTGTGTGTGACGGTTGATGTTCTATGACGGAATCTTTATCTACATGGTGACAGTCCTGGACGGGACTTTTGTACAAACACACACACACACACACACACACACACACACACACACACACACACACACAGGAGAGAGAGAGAGAGAGAGAGAGAGAGAGAGGAGAGAGAGAGAGTCGATGATCTTTTCCCACTGGAACAAAGTTGTTAAACTTATAAAATTTGTTCTTGTGGGAAAAGATTATTGCCTTCTTTTAACTTTTATTTCAAGTACTACGATTTCGTTTCGTTGAGTTGTGGTTTGGGCTCTACGAGAGAATGACATCTGTACTTATCAATCCATGTATCTATGTATTTATCTATACACCTTCCTCCCTTCCTAACTACTGCCAAGCAAACTAGCTAGCTAACAACCTACTTAGATATTTATCTATCTATCTGTGAACATATGACAAGTGCAGGGTATATGGGGAAGCTTGGAATATCCAATGTTGGGGGATGTTTGTTTGTTCTGTGTGCTCTGTGTTGGCATTTGTGCTAGGTGATTCGGTGTCGTAAGCAGCATCCGTTTGGAGTTAGGGGCATACAATCATCAAATCATAGGAACAAGAGTTGTCCTGCTTGCTTGTCATGTAGTCTACTGTTCCCTGCCTCATTTTAGATTTGTTTTCAAGTCAATCAAATCGAGGTTACTTTTACCTATTTGTGTTTTGTCTATAAGATGTGTTCTGTTCAACAATATTCAAGATTTGAAAAAAGGCTATGCCAGTCTTGAATCAATGTTAATTTGTGTTGTTCCCTTTTTTTTCCAGTCCTTAGAAACATAGTGGGTTGGGTGAGCACTAAAATTGGTTTGGTTGGGACCTAACATGCACAGTCCACTGAGTTTACCGGTCAAATCTAGATTAGGTCTGATCTGAACTTGTAAATACTCGTGTGATCGACGTCTCGAACGTACACATCAAAGAAGCTTTTGGGAAGTTAGTGTGTATAAATGTTTACGCAAAAACCGTTCAAAACCATGTCTTTCCTTAATACAAATGGCATTTGCTTTGCTCACATGTTTACGCAAAAAAACGTTAAAAAACAATTGTCTTTCGGTATTATAAATTACATTTGCTTTGCTCACATATTCAAGCTTTTCTCCAGAACGGATCGAGAGAAGAGTCCAACCCATGTTTGTCTGTTTGTTTGTTTGTTCGTTGGTTTGCTTGTTTGTTTGTTTGTTTTGTCCTCCAACTTCCAATTTTCCACATCATAAAATTCTTTTAGCCTTTTTTTTCCAAGGTGGAGCCTCTATCCTCTTTTCCCCCATTTCCCCCAACAAGACATCACAACCCTCACGCGCCATGCAAGTCTGTAGGATCTATTACTAAAGGACATTCTCCAGGTGGGGCCTCTATCCTCTTTTCCCCCATTTCCCCCCAACAAGACATCACAACCCTCACGCGCCATGCAAGTCTGTAGGATCTATTACTAAAGGACATGCTCAGGTGGACTTTCAATATTTGGGTGTTTAATACAAAGCGTCAGGGTTTATTTATGTTCTGTTGTACATGTAGTGGCACATTCACGCTGTGTTTGCGAGAAAAAAAAGAGAACAAAAGGAAGAAGGAAAAGACAGAAAGAAACACGGAAAGAGAGAAAGAAAGAGGACGAAAGAAAGAAGCCAGCAATACGCAGAGACAAATGAGGGAAGAAAGAAAGAAAAGAAGGCAGAAAGAAAGTGGAAGAACAAATACACACGGAAGCATGTGCTATGGAAACTAGTCCTGCCCATGCTGATTTGTGGTATTATCTAGTAGAACCTGGTGGTAAATGTTGACTCTGGGAACCAGCCAGTTTCTGTCATGGTTGTTCTTGGAGTTTCTCCACTGGGGTTGCCGCTGGCGTGCTCGCCGAGCGAGTGCTGTGTGCGTCGAAATGCGTGTCTCTAATAATCCACCACGCATCCGTAGCTCATGGGGCTTTTGGGTATCTGATGAACGGACTCTTTAGTTTTTTTTCCCCGTAAAGTCTTTCGTGTGTGTGTGTGTGTGTGTGTGTGTGTGTGTGTGTGTGTGTGTGTGTGTGTGTGTGTGTGTGTGTGTTTTGAAAGGTACTCTTACTACACAAAGACCCTTTCCCAAAGTGAAAGAAAGCCAGCGACTCAAATGGTGCTGAGTTGCTTCCCTTCTCTAGACTGTTTAAGAAATGGATATATTCCACACACATATTGACGGACTTGCATGAAATCTATGGATAGTTTGTGCACAGTCTGATATCGCTGCCCTTACAAACGAGCAGTCAAAGCTGCAAGCAAGCTTTGAAGGCAGTCCCTACAGCGTCAAATTTTTCACATGGACACCTATTTTCTTGGTATTTCGATGCACTAGTTGCATCCCACGTGGTAACAGACCGAGGAACTGATGGTCCGATTTTCCATACGTATATATATACACCTTCCATGAATCTCTGCCCTAGGCTGTTGTCTTCAAAACTGTGAAGGTCTGTGATGCCTGGGTAATATCAAAGAGCTAGTCTCGTGACGCAGATGTTTGTAGCTCACACATCTTATCTGAACACTACGGTCAGACAAATCAACGGCTGTATTCGGATATGGATGAAGAGCAGTAGAGTTCCTTTACTCGTATGACCTTTCCACCCTGTGGCGGGCACAGAGCTGGATGGTGCTGGTGTCCTGAAAGAGAACATACCGTCAACTGATTGATGCGCAAAACCGTAAATTTCTGACACTTTTCCAGAAAGTTTTGCGGATGACAAACATATTGCTCTATGAAAACCAGCACCGATGATCCCTGTGAGTTTTTGCACCTTCTCAGATTGAAGAACGATCCCTGTGAAGGAGGTGTGTAACAGATTGAAGAACGATCCCTGTGAAGGAGGTGTGTAACAGATTGAAGAACGATCCCTGTGAAGGAGGTGTGTAACCATTTTGAGGATTTTCTCTTTCCGGTCACAGATGAATAACACTGTCCAAGGCATGCAATTTCTTGAGAAAAACTAGGGTACAGACTTTTCTGGATGTAGTAGGCCTATAAATCAGTCTTCGAAACATCTTCAGGGAGGCATTTATATTCAGAACATTTTGAACCGCGCGCTGGAAAATTTGGGAGGGGGGGGGGGGGAACAGTTGATTGAAACAATACCCCTTGCCACCGTTAAGACGTTAACAAATGTTGTGAGTTCTGAACTATGAGCATCCTTCAGATCGAAATACTCAAATCAACATCGTAGACTTACTGGAGTCAGAGAATCCTATAACAACCCGTCTCAAAATAATGAAAGTCTACATTCTGATTTTGTTTTTTTAAGTAGATTTCTAACTTTAGGTTTTAACTGCCTTTGAATTCATGGTCTTTCTACGGTCTCACAAACGTAGTGAAAATAACTCTAGCTCTGAGTGTTGAGTTTCCTGATTGCCCTATAACTCCTTTCATAATAAACTGCGCAATTTTCTGATTGCCCTATAACTCCTTTCATAATAAACTGCTCAGTTTCCTAGTCAACGGCTTTCGTCCGTTCCAATGAAAATTTTGGTTGGTGGATAGATTTGTTGTGAATGGGCCTGGAGGTAAAATCAACATCCATCCCTTTCACGGTGTTGAAAGTGGCTGAGTGTCTATTGTCCTCAATGCATGTTCATACTCCGGAATTTGTCCTTTTATAAAACTTTCATCTTTTACTTTCAAAGTGAGGTGACTGCAGGCTGAAACCGAAAAAAAGAAAGAAAAAAAGTTACTATTCCGCTGGACGAAAGGGACAAATAATTCACGAGAAACAACACGACGCGTCTCGACCTCTTTGGTCTCTTCAGGGCAAGATAAAACAACATTCAGGACAACGAAAACGAGCCATCGCTTCTTTCCTCAAACTGGGCGCAAAATGAAGCGCGAAACTGGGCGCAAAATGACTTTGAAGTTCCAGTTTTCTTCCGCTTGGCACTGTCCGCCTGCTGACCGCTCTCAACCGCCCTCAACCAGTTATGACTTTGAAGTTCCAGTTTTCTTCCGCTTGGCACTGTCCGCCTGCTGACCGACCTGGCTCCGCCCCTCATCCTGAAGTCCAGTCTCTGCGGGCTTTGTTTCTCTCCTACAGTCGAAGCATCTTCGACCTCGGGTTCCCCCTCCCTCCTTCCCGTCCCCTCTCCCACCCTTTCGCCTGCAGTACTGGCAACTCCCTGACTAGTTGCGGGGAGGGGGGGGGGGGGGGGAGGGGGGGGGGGCAATGCTGGCCATGGAAAAGGCCCGGCGCCCATGATTTCATGTCCTTTCTTTTGCTGGTACCTTGACCTCTCTCGCAGTACGGATGAAAACGTGACGTCATAGCGTGCCATGGAAAAGGCCCCGCGCCCATCTCCTGTCTTTTGCTGGTACCTTGACTTCTCTCGCAGTACGGATGAAAACGTGACGTCATAGCGTGCTTGGCTTTGCTTCGCGGTGAGAGAACAGGAAAATGCCGGGACTAGCTCTCAACCGCCCTCAACCAGTTATGACTTTGAAGTTCCAGTTTTCTTCCGCTTGGCACTGTCCACCTGCTGACCGCTCTCAACCGCCCTCAACCAGTTATGACTTTGAAGTTCCAGTTCCAGTTTTCTTCCGCTTGGCACTGTCCGCCTGCTGACCGACCTGGCTCCGCCCCTCATCCTGAAGTCCAGTCTCTGCGGGCTTTGTTTCTCTCCTACAGTCGAAGATGCTTCGACCTCGGGTTCCCCCTTTCCCGTCCCCTCTCCCACCCTTTCGCCTGCAGTACTGGCAACTCCCTGATTTCAGTTTTGCTTAATAACATCATTTTCACGCATACATTCATCAAATGCGTCTCTGTCTTTCATGTGAAAAAATGCAAACTCTTCGCATCTGGCCGCATTATTGATCACCTCTGGGTCTTACTTGAGACCCTATGGCGCCCTAGGCTCTAGGGCCCCAAGCCAGACCCAGACGGTCACATATAACACGGCCAGATGTGAAGGGTTTTGAGAATATGCCTCTAATAGTAGTGTATATTTGTACTTGTTTGCCCGCTCCCTATTTGTCTAATTTGGGGCTGTCCCCTCACCCCTTTTTAGGTTTACGGGCATTCATAGCCGCGCCAGTGACCCAAAGACATACAAACACGAAATTGGAAGAGATCACTTGAGGGCAGGGAAGAGGGCCAAATTTAGACTTTTGCAATACCATGACAAACAAGAATATATAAAACTACCGCAGGCATATTCTCAGAGTCGTTTGTTTTAAGATTTATATATATATACCCAACACACAGAAAGCTTCACAATTATATGGTGTCTAGTTGCCTAGTGTAAAGTTGTTTTTTATTTCTGTAAAAAAAAATTAAAAGCTAAATAACAAATGCATCTCACATTACTTTTTAGTCACTACTTTTTAATAAAATTTATTTTAAATGCTTTATTAGATGGAATATAAAAATGCTGCTTTTAATACATAAAATGTGAAGATATTACTTGAGGGCGGGGCGGGCTAAATTTAGATTTTTGGAAAACTCCGCAGGCTTATACTCACTGGCACGCGACGACGCCCCGACTCTGCAATTTTGTGTAATTTGACACTGGCTGATTTGCGTTGGCTGCGAGCCAACAGGGTGTAAGTTCCTGGTCATGTGCGCGCCGCGAGCCCGCTCTTACCTCCTCCCTTTACAAGTTCTTACTGTCAGCACCTGCAATTAGGGGTGTGGACCCCCTTTGCCTTTCTCATATTACCAGTGTCAGAGACACACAGCCGGTAAACAAGCAGCTTAGCCTGCTGACTTAATTTGACACTATCATTGTGTTGTCTTAGTCACCTTAAGTTCTTACTCAAGTCACCTTAAGTTCTTACTCAAGTCACCTTAAGTTCTTAATCAAGTGACCTTTAAGTTCTTACTTAAGTCATCTTAAGTTTTAATCAAGTGACCTTTAAGTTCTTACTCAAGTGACCTTTAAGTTTTTACTCAAGTCACCTTAAGTACTTAATCAAGTCAGCTCAAGATTATAACTAAGTCATCCTCTAAGTACAACCAAGTTCTTATTCAAGTCAATTTATAATTATTATTGCATCTGAAATGGATCAAAATGATCTTTTGTTGTTGGTGGTTCTGGCATGCTTTTTTGTTCGGCTTCTGTATTTAGTGGCTGAGATTTTTTGGACTGCTTTGGTTTTTGCTGGCGTTGTTTATATATTGTATAACCGTAATAACCGCCCCCAGCAGCAATGACCCCAAAAATGACAACAAGTTCAATATTCCATGACGACTTTGGAATTAAATCAACTTGTTCTTGTTCTGGTGTTTTTTATAATAACTGGCTGTGGCAACATTGTTGGCGTTGGTGGTGTCACTTTTTCATTTGTGCTTGTAACATTAATTTCTTTTGTTTGTTCCACTCTGCTAATTTTTTTCCTGCTGCAACACGCCCAGGATGAGGAAGCTTTTTACTGGTCACTTTCTCCATCAGTATTTTCTTATTCTCTGGCTCGGTCATTTTTAAGGGAAATAAAATCTATATGATTAAAAGTAATTAATCCCATGATTACTGGCGACAGTAATGTTCCAAATCTGTAATATAGATCACATCCTAGAGACTCTAATGACTTTGTTAAAACTGGATCCTGCGTTAAATCATACATAAAATCTTGTTCAGAATCAATGGGAGCAAATCTAGTTTAGTGTACAAACTAAGAACTGTTTGTCCGACGCTTTTTACCATTCTTGACCCCAGTTGCGCTTCATACCTGTTGTGATACTTTAGAATGTCTTGCGGCGACATCTGTTGAATCTGTTCTATGCTGAATTCATTTCCAAGGTACTGTTTTGTTTTTCCGCATGCTGCCAAAGAATACAGCCTTTCCTTTTTAGGCATAATAGCTTGGTCATCAACTTGATCATTTGCAATCACAAGTTCAGGAATGTTTAGTAGATCGTCGCTGTTCATGTTTTATTATTAATTATAATTATTTTATTTTTTAAAAATGAGCACCGAAAAAACTGTTACCAACCTTGTATACCATTCTGCTGTTATTGGAGGCCTAAGTGTAGGATACACGATGCTTGGTAAAAACTTGTTAAAAATAAAACCGGCAGATCTTAGCAAACTAGACTTTGAAGACTCAGCAAAACTGATTGCTATTATTACAGCTTCATTTGCTACGAAAGATTTTCTAGTTAAGCAAGGAATAATTCCAGACAGTATCAATATGTAAATTAAAAAAAATACATTTATAAAAATGGCTTCACTCGTGATGATGATAGGTGGCGCAGTGGTTAATGCGCTTGATTTTAGCGGAAGTAATTACGCATTTAGTAAACTACATGATGACGGCGAGAGAAAAAGACATAACAAAGCTATGGAGCAACTAGCTGCAGCACAAGACGCTTATGAAAAGCAGAGAATTAAGCAGTTAGATTTCATTAATGACAAACTTAAAGAACAGGGACATGCAGCTTACACATTTAAAGATGTTGATCAGGCAATAAAAGAATATTATCTAGTAACAGGCAAACCAATCGAGACATTGCCCCCACCAAAATTCAGTGACTTTTATCAACCATCAGAAAAACAAAAGATGCAAGAAATATTGTTTATTGCCTTTGGTATGACCGTTGTGTATTTTGTTGCACATAATATTGGCTGAATAAAAAATGAACAAGATCTATTATTTGCCAAAAGGATATTGGAAGGGAATCACGGCAATTAAAAAGCTAAGCCAAGCAGCGGGAGTTAGTGAACAAACAGCAAAGGAATGGTTATCTAAACAAGCGATTTGGCAAATTTATCTACCGGCGCCTAAACAAATACAGAGACCGCACTTTGTGAATACAACACCAAACGACACCCATCAAATGGACCTTCTATATTTACCCCATGATACGATTAGACGAAAAAGATTTAAGTACGCACTTACAGTCATAGACATGGCTTCAAAATACAAAGATGCGGAACCATTAACACAAAAGAGTGCTTCTGCTGTTGCTGTCGTTATACAATTGATATATCAACGAGGCCCCTTAACTTATCCTCGCATGATTCAAGTTGATGATGGAAAAGAATTTAAGGGCCAAGTGAATCAATTATTGTTAAAACATAGAGTTACCATTAAAAGAGGCATTCCAGGAGTTCACAGATCACAGGCTTTGGTTGAAAACTTTAACAAACAGTTATCTGAAAGACTTTTCTCCTACCAGTATCACAGAGAGCTGATTGACAATTCTCGCAACACAGAATGGGTTAGAAGACTGCCCTCAGTTTTGCGCGCAATGAATAATAAAGAATTTAAATTAACAGGTCTAAAACCAGTGCAAGCAATCAGACGAAAAACAATAAATGTTGTTGAAGAGTCTTCATCCAGCAAACTATTACCATTTGGTTTGAAAGTAAGGTACCTTTATTTACCAGGAGAAGCAGAAGGGGACACTCGCATCAGGGCAACAGATCCAGTTTGGAGTGTTGATCCATATGAAATAAAACGAATTGTAAAAATGAATCCGCCTGTGTATTATTTACGAGAAACTGACACAACAAAACGACCAGCCCCACAAAGATCTTTTGTGAAGGAAGAACTGCAGATAATCCCACCAGACACAGTTCCGCTTAACTGATGTACATAAATATATTTGAGTCTGAAGGTATATAATTATACTGCTCTCCAGTGCCCAATTGCATATGAAAACTCTGGATTAACAAATACTCGTTTAGTGTTTGTTCTATCTAATGACTTCTTTGTTACAACAGTTGTGTTGATCTCATGTAGATTAGATCGTAGTTTTACGTTGTCATGATGAAAAGTCTTTTTATTGAACAATGCTTCCTTGTAGCTGTCATGTGATATGCTTGACTGCACAACACTGCGAGATATTCCCTTTGCTTTTTTGATGGTTTCTTCTTGACACGAAACACTGTACATTTTTTACCTTAAACCAATAAACTCCTTGATCACCCCTCCAGATAATTCATCCTTCATCTTTCCTAAAACCTTCTTATTAACAGTTGAATGCAAAGGTGAATCTTTAGGATAATCAGATGTATCGTACCATCCTTCTTTCCCTTTAGCTACTTCTATTTCCATGTCTTTATAGATGTCTTCAGTAGGGATATCTATAACAAAACTGTCTGTATCTGTGTAAAGTACTCTGGACTCTGGATACAAGGGTTTAAAGTAGTCATAAAGAAATTCTAACATCAAAAGCTTTGATAATTCTAAAACAGTAAACCCAACAAATACAGGTTTGTCCAATTTGACTTTCTTTTTCTTCATCATTATGCCAAAAAGCTGATCATGAAATCTTCTAAAGTCCTGATAATTTGGTTTTGAAGTCAGCTTAATTGCGTCATTCTCTCTGGTAACCAATCTGACATCTTTGCGCTTGTGCGGATTCTCCATAGTCTTTCCAAAACAGCTGTTGTTCATCAACTTAAAAAAGTCTTTTTCTGAAGCATCTGTGGATTTAGTTCTGAGATCAGTTGTCACGGTCGCTAAGCCGGACGGCCCTACCACCCTTACCCACGCCTATCACACTAGGTCAGACAACACAGCACACCAACACAGTTTTACAATCACGCACGCTTCTTTATTTCACACACACTCCATGGCGCCACCACTCACGCACATCCACAACTGCACACAAGTATCCTAATTCCCGCTGACTTACCCTACTCTACGATAATGACCTGGAAGACCCTAACCTAACCTGAAACACCAGTTGCGGTATATATCACTGTGACCTGGGGACACAGCGATAGCCCGCACACGTGGTGACTAACTACTAGGGACAAGGATTTACCAAAGGGACTCTAATCTCTTAACGACTGCTACCACCCACACCTCTCCCCAGGACTCACCCTTCTCTTTTAACCCGGGACCACTACCAAACTGGTCGCTGCGTCCCTAAGGGAGGCAACGACAAGTACCCTACACTGTGCTGGCCACTACGTCCTGAAAGGAGGCAGTAGCTAACACCCCTAACCCTACTGCCTAACGCTACACCCCTTCTATCACAAACATGGGACAACCCATCCCGGCCCGGAAAGCTCCAGTCCTCGGCGCTGTACGTGGCCCCTCACAGGCTGACACCTCCCCGGAAGACTCTGCACCCCGGCGCTGACCGTGGCTCCTCCTCGGGCCGACACCCTCCCCGAAGACACTGCACCCCGGCGCTGGCCGTGGCTTCCCGCAGTCTGACCCCTCCCCGCGATGGGCACGACACCCAACGCACACACACCAGACGCCCTCTCGACGGGTCCGGGGCTCGTAGGACGCCTCCTCCTCTGAAGGCCCCGCCGGACACCAAGGGTGGAAAAGGCCTGGTGCAGCGCCCTCTCACAGGACGCCTAAACCGGGACGAGGAACCAGTGCCGGAGAACTCCCGGAAGAGCACCGGTAGCCGGAGGAGAGCTGCCCCACAGAAGGCAGACGGCCTGGGTGGTCTCCCTCTCCCGGAAAAACAACAGGCACTGGAAAGCGCCGCTCACCTGCCGGCACGCGGCAGTAGACTGCGGTGATCTGGCCCCAGCCTCAGGACGGAACAGGATACCTGCTGACACAACTGGACATACAGACGATCAACCACACCAGTTCTGCAACTGGCTGACAGTGGCTGCCAACAAGGACGACACCGACTCAGCACAGGCCAAGGGCACCCAAACCCGACGAGGACCTGGCACTAACTATGACTCGAAGTCACTCTTCAAAACTAACGGCGCTGCCGCCGCACCTACAAGGAGTACGTCCTCCGACGAACACCAGGGACCGAAGTGAAGCTACCCCAACGCATTCCGCCCTGGTCGGAATCAAGCGAACTCTACTCACCACACAAAACAACGATTGGTCAGAGCAGTGTATCCCTCCGCAGAGCTGACACGCCTGACCAACGGACTAGTTATTGCTCGTGCAACAACACGACAATTTACCACAACAACTCACAGACTTTACAACACAACAACAACCGATATCCTGCCCCGCCTTCTCTGGTGTAGAACCAAAGTAACAAAAGGGTAACAATCGGGAACGAAACCAACCTCCCGCTTCCATTCCATTCCTTCAATAAGTGAAGACTGGAATGAAAGAATATTGTATGTCCTATTTCCCCAGCCTCCTACCTAGCCTAATCTTTCTACCTAACCCTGAGGAACTTAACCTAACTCTAGCTAACTAAACCCCAACCTCACATACGCGCGAGCGCACACACACACACACACACACACACACACGCACACGCACACGCACACACACACACACACACGCATACGCGCACACGCTCTCTACCTTGAACCACCACTACTCTTAAACACATGGACATACTGATTTAGTACCGCCGATCGGTGACATCAGTGTTCTTCATGATGTATGGTTTCATGAACTGTTCTTGGTCAAAAGCAATTATACGATGAACTGCTGTTAGTTTTAAACCATGCCTTGAATAAAATTGTAGAAGTCTGTAATGACAGACATATTTTTTTTGCCTCGAAGATTAGGCACAAGTTTAGGCGGTTCTGTTTTTGTCATCTTTAGGCTTTCTGCTGCTAATGGATAGTCATTATGCAGGTCATGGAGTTCATGAGGATATTCTAAGTCAACGTCTAGAATGAGACCTCTTTTACGATCAGCTGTAAGAGTATGCAGTTGTTCTACAAAATTAGGAATGTCTCCCGCAGAGACGCCACTATACATTTTAAAGTTACGTAATGGAAGTGATTGCGCCATTGCCCATCCATACAGATTGTTTGCATCTAAATACATAAGATAGTTAGACTTCTTATCAGGATCATAATCGTCCAAATATTTGTTGTTTGCTTTACAGTAATGGTGCGACGCCATACTAATTCCTCCGCGCAATCCGTTTTCAATCATCTGAAGCATTGGCAGGTCAGACAACAGGTCAATCTGTACACCAGTAAATTTTAAGAAAGCGTCCCAACTCATCCCGGGCGCAGAAATATAATGCGCAGGATCTAAACTGTAATGTTTCATGCAGGTCTTTCTATAATTTTCAAAGACGTCCGCCAACAAACAAACATCTGCCATCAAATAGGCGTCATGATAGTGTCCCATTGTTTTACACTCTAACTTCTGCCATGCTTCTTGAGCATGCTGATAGTCGGCGTCACTGATGTCCTTTCCTTTAAGACTAGAAAAGAAAGCACCTTTAGGAGGAAGTGAGTCTTCGTCAAGCCTTTCCCAACTGTTCATGTACTCATAAGGATAAATACCCTTTCTAACAAGTGTTGGGTCAAAATATTCTCTGTTATTGGGCAGGACTTTAAGGACATAGCCAGTGACTCTAATGATCCCATCAGGTGTTGCATAGAGTCATAAAAAGACAGGTTATTTAAAGTGAAACACATGTACTTTTCTGATGACTGTGCAATACATCTTACTCTAAAGGTGCTGGTTACTGCTTGCAATATAAGATGAGAGTCGTAACCTCGCAAGTTATGAAAGAATATAGGCAGCTTCCATGTCTTTGGTACAAACTTTAGTTGAAGATTGCATTTACTGTGTGCGGCTCCTCTGAACTTTCCACTAATGTGGTCATGGTCTCTTACTGTTGGGTTTTCTTCACTGTTAGACGTTAGCTCTAAACCGCAAATCCAACAATGTGTGGCTGATTTATACTGTTCTTGGTCTTCAGGTGTCATCTTGATTTCAGATAAATTTAGATTATTAGAACAAGCATTACGCACTTGCTGCATGCGTTTTAAGAAGTATTCTGCAGCACGAGGTCCTCTGTATAATTCTGGCTTTGAATGGGCGCCATCCGACCTGACAATGATGAAAGCAAATGAACAAATCTGGTGATTATTCATTAAAACTGTTTTTGGAAGTTTCTGTGGGGTTGGCCCTTCATAAGGAACAATGAGTGATTCGAAATCTGCGTAAACAACATACGGACTCGTTTGCAGCCGTTTCCAGTTCTTAAAACAAACGTTACTGCCTTCTCTCGGCGCCTTCTCTCGGCGTAATTAGTTCTGTATTACAGTCAACTGGGCTAATACAATGTTTCTTATGTTCACTCGCGGCTTGAACAGATGGAATTCTTGTTAAACATTTTCTACAGAATTCTTGTTTATGCTCATTCTTTGAAGTATACGCCAATAATCTACTCATTGTTCGTATCAATGTGTAATGCGGTAGCCCTGCCAGTGAAGACATCAGGAGTAAGTCTACATGATTTTTGACTGGTCCACCAATCGACGGACTATTCTTAGACACTCTGATAGGCACCAAATTTGTTTCCTCAGACCATGTGTATACGTTAACAGTTATTGGCTTGTTCTGTTCTTCAAACTGATCAATTTTGTCTACGCTAACAGGAAATAGTATGCTGTCGAAGTTAAGCTCTTTAATGTAAGAGCAATAGTTAGACACTCTCTCTGCGTTTTTGCGGACGTGATGCAGCCTTGCAAGAACACACCACATGAAACATTTGTTGTCTGAATTCTTTATGTTTAGAACTGCTCTTTTTGCAACCAATGCTGGGGGTAGCGGAATGTAAGACTTGCCTGCAATCGGTTCATACTTAGACTATTTTAATCTGATCTCTAAGACTTTACCCTCTGTCCAACCAGAGCCTCTCATTTTAGCTTCCTCAGAGGCTTCATCAAACTGTAAGCAGCTGGTCTGCCCAACCAGGTGTTAAGTCATTATAGGAAAGAATAGTCTGCTGTTTAGTTGAGACCCAGACTTCTAGATTTTCATCATGTATTGTTATATAGTCGATTAAAACAGTTAACCTTACTTTAACTGGCGGGTCTATTGTTAGTTTACCTGGAACTTGAGAAATAGCATGTGCAACACTTGCCTGTACGTTTGTTGGAGCAATAACTTCTAAATCAATTTCATTTAAAGCTCTTGACAAACGCTCTTTCTCTAAATATTCATCTAACCAAGCGTCAGGACTTTCATATATCTTAGCCATGTTGAGTTTCTTTTCTAACTCAAAATATTTATTTAAATTAAAAAAAAAACTTAGTCAGAATCAATATCAACGGTCTTTTTGTGCTTGGACTCATAAACTAAAGTATAAACGCTCTTTGGCGTTGTTAATGTGATCTGTTTAGAACAGAGTTTAATGTCTCGTTTACTTTTTTTTAAACATTCCTTTTTTATCTGATCGCTGTCTGGTTGTTGAGAAAAAGTTACCCTTGCCTTTCTTTGAAGATCAAACTTTTGTCTTTTGTAGTCCTCAAAATCAGCCTGTAAACGCACAAATTCTTCATCCGTGATGTTTGAGTCAACTAGTGCTTTATTTATTAACAGTCTGAAGGAACTAAGTTTAGCTGTTATTAGTTGAACCATAGCTGTGTGCTTTTGGAGTTTAGTTTTTATTTTTTTGCTGGCAGCACTTATAGCTGATGAACACAGGCCAAGAGTTAAAGACAAACCGCCTAGAGCTAAAGCTGCCGGCGCACCTACGCCTGTTGCTAAGAGACCTACACTTGTTCCTGCTGATAGAGCACTAATAGTCGATGCTCCAGTATTAACATATGTAACAGCATTAAAGGCAGCAGAATACCTTCGTTTGGTTTTGCTGTATTTTGAAAGGTCCTGCTCTAGTTCTTGTTGCATTTGTGTAATGTTGGTTAATCTGAAAGTTTTTATGTCAGGGCTTTCTACTATCTCTTCTTTGGTCACTTTTGGATAAACCTGAACAGACATGCTTTTTAAAAATAAAAAAAATAATTTAGTATTGGATATCTTTTAATCTGTTATCTTGAATATTCAGCTGCGCATCATATATTAAAAACAAATGTACATTAAGTGGTTTATCACCATCTTTTTCTTTATCAATTTGAATGTTTATTACGTCTTTAACTGTTCTCCCACTCCCATGCAACTGATTATCCTCTGTCGACCTTAGGTCAATCCATAAACCGTATTTCGTTGTTAAATAATCATCAAGTCTAACACTGTGAAGGTGTAGATCTTTAGACACAAGGTCTACTGTTGGATTTCTACACCTCCCGCCTCCAAACAATTTTCTTATTTCATCAAAATGATGATAAGGTTTAAGCCCGCTACCGTAGACTTGGTTAGGACTACCCTCAATTGAACATTGTACTTTCGTTATTTTAGGATTAATAAACTTTTCACTTTGTCTTTTGAATGGTTCTTCATCTTCACACAGCAATAAAATACCTTTAAGGGATTTTGCTGTGGCACTAAAACTAAAGTTCCATATAGTGTCTGCCCTGCTTTTAGGATATTTAGTATGATGAATCACTCTTTCGTAATATATTGCTAATTTTGACTGATATTGTTGCTCAATCAGCCTTGCTAAGTTAGGGTTGCTAACAACGTCAAACTCTAACGAGATGTCGAAAATGCTGTACTTTGCGTCAGTGTCTGTCGATCTGATAACACGTTTGTATTCATTAAAAGTTAGTTCATATGACAATCTGTCTTTTAATGCTCCTTGAAAGTATGGCGCATGCGCACTTAACAACTCAAAATCCAAGGGTATGGAAAAGCGATTTCCATACGCATAACTTACAGCTTCATACTTGTTACCGGCTTTAGCATCTTCGGCGTCTATTCTGTGTTTTAGTGTTTTGTTATTTTCGATTCCTTGAAACGCAAGATCGGCCCTTTCATTCTCGGTTAGCCATAGATCAGAATAGATTAGAAATATGTCTGCATTGTGTAAAGAAAATATTTCTTGCCCCTCAAGTTTTATAGAAATTTTCTTAACGATTGCCCGCCCCAGATTCTGGACTACTGTCCTGTTTTCGTCTGTTGCTGATTCGAGTTCTATTTTGAAAGTAAGTCGTGCAGATCCCGGTACAATCACTTCATCTGCTCCTAGGTCTGGAAATTTAACAGTAAGAATTTGATCTGAATCAATAGTAGATGGATTATTTGGAACAATAATATTCTGTTTATTTCCCTTCACGCCAAAGGGCTCTTTCAGTCTTCTATGCGGGTCAAGAATTGAGCCATATGCTTGTGACATTTTTTTATAAAACAAAATAAAAAGTTAATTATTTAAAAACATGGCAGGCATTGAAGATGGAGATTATGATGTTTTTGATCCTGGAGACGACATGAGTGAAATGACTCCTTTGGTACATCCATTGCCCTCATTGCGGCGTGAATTAACAGCAAGTAAGGCCGAATCATTTTATCAAAGTTTAGGCCAAGAACCTCCCGAATTTATAGACCCTAATGATTTTGAACTAAAAGATGACCATTTGTTTGTGAGAAACGACCAAGGGCAACTTGTTCAGCTTACAAGTAAACCAGACTCATCAAAGTTTTTAAAAAAGAGTACAATTAGACAAAGGCTCAGTGTGAGCGAACAAAATCGCCTTGGCATTACTAAACCAAAATTAGGCGGGGAGGCAGTTGCTAAACTTCAAAACACACTACAAGAACTCCCAACAGATAACCAAATACAAAACATAGAACTTAAAGATTTAAATCAAACAGCAGACGAAATAATGCAAGCAATAGAAGCAGAAACCAGTTTTTCAGAAGCATTAAAAACTATAAACGATCCGCCGCTACCTATGAGAGAAATAACGGCCCTTGATCATGCTTTGAGAAGCATCAGAGGCGAATTAACAAACAATTTAGCAAAACTGGGTGAACTAGATGAGCATATAAAAAGAGAAAAAGAAAAACTAGTTGAGGCTGACGACTCCAACTTAGGACATGATGTTAAAGAAAGAATAACCCGAAGACTACATGATCTTGAACAAGAGAGATCAGCAAGACTAGAAGTGTTGTCTACTAACCGAGAACAATTACGAACTCAAGTGAGCAGAATAAGAGAAACTATCCAAAGAATTTTATATGAAGACACGACGTTAGCAGAACGAATAAGAACACTGTTTAGAGAGCAAGGCGTCACATTAGCAAGCGTTATAACTGCCTTAGGATTTGCAATAAGTACACTGGTGTTGGCTATTACAGGCGGTGGTGGTCAAGGGTCAGTGCCTCCGCCGCCATCGCCTCCACTTGATAAATCATGGGTAAAAAAACAACTTGATCATCTTGCGGGTTTATTAAAAAAATTAGCCACTAAGGCCATAGACTCTTTACCTGGCATATTAGGGAGTGTCGTTAGCTGGCTTTTGTCTACTGCAAGCAAAGTAGTTGGCTTTATGGCCGAGCACTTATGGACATTAGTTGTCTTAATACTTGGGTTAATTTTTAGTAAGATAAAGAAAGAATAATCCTAGGCCAGTTAATCCAATAACAAGTGCTGTCTTTTCATATTCATGGTCATTATTTTTTTGTCATCACTAACAGAATTAGCGTCTTCAACAACCTTGGGGCTTTGGGCCTTGGGGATTGGATGATTTATTCTTGGATGTTTGTTTATTGTTTGTAATATTACTGGCTCAGAATTTATGTCGTTTTTTCCAACTTTCTGTTCTTTGCCCGCCACAAGGATTTCATTATTGTAGTTTATTATTGTTCCTATCTGGAGTCTGAGGTCAGAAGGCAGCATGTATAAACCAGTGCCAACAGCAAAGTCTACTTTCGATCTTGCGAATTGTAAAACATTTTGGTACCTTTTAATACTTGAAGGCAAATCAACTGCAGAATTAATGGCGTCCTCTAAATTTGCCAAGTACTGTTTTTGTGCATCAAAGCCAGTAGAAGGATCAGTTATGTTCGATCTTGCTTGTGCTTGCGAACCTAGCAAATACCAAACAAAAGTACGAATGGAGTCGTTTATTCGTTCTATTCCCGCTCTAGTTAGACCATTAGAAGTGTCTAAAATAAATGTTGTCCACGCTGTTTTATGCTCTTGCTCTATGGACCCGAGGTGAACAGTTGTGCCTGAAGAGAAAGATGTGTAAGGAGGATTCCAGTCATAGTTATACTTTCTGTGCACGCCCCAAAAATAAGGGGTGCCTAAACCATGATTGCGGTCCAACTTTTGTCTAAAGTCTGTCTTAACATTAATATTGAATTCGTTACAGATTCTTTCAAAAGCCTTCATGTCTATTCTGTTGCTGAATGGATTAAACGGTTTGTCATTTGGTAATGGCGCTTGCAGTTCAGATAAAATACGCCTGAAGGTGTAATAAAAATGAAATCTATACACTGACCTCACCAAAGGATCAGGATGATTTAAATGATCGGCATACGACACTCCACACCCAGTTGATGCGCAAAACACAGCAAAGTTTAACTGGTTCTGATAAAACTGCATCGGATGACTGAACCACACTTTCGCGATGTAGTCTTTTTTAATAGGGGGGTTAAGATATCTGTTTAATGGATTACTAACCTTTACTTGAAAGGTGTCAGACTGAGTCACAGAAATGTCAAGGGTGTCAGTTGTTATATTTTTAAGATTGTAGTGAGGTCCAACAGAATATTTTGCATTAGTATATTTGAATGCACTCATTTTTAAATTTGTTTTAAAATGTTTGTAACAATAACAACTCAAGACAGTCCTTCGTTTTTAGAATATGCTATTGATAATAACTGCGGAACCCAAAGGGTCGCACTCCATGAAATTTTTTACAAAGTCGTATGGTTTAATATAAGTAAATCCAAGAAGAAGAATAAGATTAAAAAAGTTGATAATAGAGAAAACTTAGTTAACCAGTTAACCATACCTGATGGTTATTACGGGTTTTGCTCACTAAAAGAAGCAATGAGTAACTTCGACATTACTCTCAAACTTAACAATGCAAATTTGAAAATAATGTTGGCATTCAAACCTGAAAAAGAAGCAGTAGGTTACTATTTTGATGGAGAGCTAGCTAAAATGTTAGGTTTTACAGCTGAAATCCTTGACATTTATGGTTTTGTAGTTACACCAGACAAAACTACTTTTGAGGGAGAAAGTCCGCTCGATCTTGCATTACATTCATTACTCTATGTTCATTTGGACGAGCTGAGCACTGATGAAAACTTATATGATGGAAGGCCCTCAACTGTTTTAAGAGCTCTTCCATCAGGGAAAGCTGCATATTGCGATTATGAAATTATACAATTCCCTAATTTACAGTTTAAAAAATTAGCTTGTGGGAGGGTCAGATCATTTAATATAAAGATCACAGATAAAACAGGGAAAGTCGTGAAATGTGATAACCTGCACATTGTTTTAGAAATAAAATAATAAGTTGTACTAAAAATAATGTCGCGTGGGCCAGAAGAATCGGGAGTTACATTAGCGCCTGTGAGGTGTGTAACTTTAGAATTAAAAGACCTTGCAGACACCGAGGACTTTGAACAGAACGGTGAGATAGGCACTTTGTATGGTTTTGAGTACACTAAAGATGGTTATTATAAACGCAAAGAGGTTAGCGACAGCAAAAGGTTTCCTAAACTAGAACAACTACGCAATGTAGAAGCAAATAATGCGGGTCAGTATGAATATAAAACAGTTCGAAAAACTGACAACAAATGGCACTTAGAACCATATTTACAATGGGACATAAAATTTGAATTCTTAAGCCCATTTACATTTTTTGACCGTCAAAAAAGTTTCAGAAAAGCATTCAACTCTGGCCCTTTACATGTAAGTCTTATGCCAGAGGACAACAGTCGGAAAGAGATCGAAATAATGCCGTTTGGGGACAAACAGTACATCCTCCACAGAAGAGAATCGGTTTTAAAGAAAGCTTCTACAAAATTACAGTTCATTCCACGAACAAAATTAGGAGACACGTTCACAATGATATTTGAAATTTCTGTCTTAAAAGATGAGGCGAGGAATGGAGCTTTGGGCGTCAGTGACAATCTTATGAAAGGAATTCTTATTAGCTGGCAAAACTTAGACGTTGACAAACTTAAAGTTACTGTCGTTGTTCTTTACAATGGTGAGGATATTAAGGTCATGACAACAAGCAACAAAACTGATATTAGTCTAAATAGAAACGATCTTACAGAACTGAACTGGATTAATCTTACACATTTGGACCTTATAGGTTTTTATTATACTGAACAAGTTTTGACAGAGAGTATGATAAACATAATAACTGGATTAGATTAAATTCTGTTTTAAAACTATGGAGCAGTTAAACTTTATGACAAAAACCCCTCATTGTTCATTGATTTGTGGACAGACTGGTTGTGGAAAAACAATATTTGTCCTCGACCTATTATAAACAGTTTATCGTTATAATTTTGATCATATTGTAATTTTCTGTCCGACACTTAAATGGAACAAAGCATATCACGATAGAAGGTTTATATGGACGGATGATGACATATATTTAGTTGATCCCAGCAATAAACTGAGTGAGTGTTTAGAACACTTTTATAGATTGTTTGAGGGAACACAGACACTATTTATTATAGATGACTGTTCGGCAGAGAGAGACATAGTTAAAAAGAGAAAATCTTTGTCGAAACTGGCTTTCAGTGGAAGACATGCTGGGATAAGTGTGTGGATTTTATGTCAGAAATATAACTCAGTTTTAAAAGACTTTAGAGAACAGTTAAAGACTATAGTTTTATTTCACATGAAAGACAGAGACGCATTTGATGAATGTATGCGTGAAAATGATGTTATTGAAAACGATCAAGAAAAACAAAGGATTAAGCAAAAACTGAAATCTGAAAAGTTTCGTAAATTAGTATTAAAAACAGACAATCCTACACAGTATATATGTTTGTAGATGAATGTTATGCCTTGTAACATTTTTTTTTTGGTTATTAAAAGAGAACTTGTGATGGTTTATCATTTTTTAATTTATTGTTGAAGAGAGAACAGGAAAATGCCGGGACTAGGTCGAACGCCCGAAACTGGTTGAGGGCGGTTGAAAGCTAGTCCCGGCATTTTCCTGTTCTCTCGGTGCGATTATTTTGATCGTCGATGTTGATCAGCTGTCCTGGGTTACTGCCCAAGGACGTGTTTGCGGGCGCCATCTGGGCAGAGCAAATGGATAATCTCCCTTGGACCGCTTTCAATCTGGTGTCGACTGCGTAGTGAGAGTTCTTGCTGCGGAAGCGTCAATCGGTGCGATGACGTCACCACGATTACAACCCCCTTCGATTGGTTGGCCGCGCTAGATGTGTAATAATGAAACAGATTTCCTGGTCCTTGGTCATCTACAGACTTGTTGGCACTTCCAGCTTGATTGTTTTTTTCTTCGTCTGCTGTTGCCCGGTGTTGATATGCAGCAACGAGCAGAGTCGTGCGTTCTTTTGCCAACAGTTTGTTCACATACACCATAGTCTCTTGTCCTTTTGTCGTGCGTTCTTTTGCCAACAGTTTGTTCACATACACCGTAGTCTCTTGTCCTTTTGTCGTGCGTTCTTTTGCCAACAGTTTGTTCACATACACCGTAGTCTCTTGTCCTTTTGTCGTGCGTTCTTTTGCCAACAGTTTGTTCACATACACCGTAGTCTCTTGTCTTTTTGTCGTGTGTTCTTTTGCCAACAGTTTGTTCACACACACTGTAGTCTCTTGTCCTTTTGTCGTGCGTTCTTTTGCCAACAGTTTGTTCACATACACCGTAGTCTCTTGTCCTTTTGTCGTGCGTTCTTTTGCCAACAGTTTGTTCACATACACCGTAGTCTCTTGTCCTTTTGTCGTGTGTTCTTTTGCCAACAGTTTGTTCACATACACCGTAGTCTCTTGTCCTTTTGTCGTGTGTTCTTTTGCCAACAGTTTGTTCACATACACCGTAGTCTCTTGTCCTTTTGTCGTGTGTTTTTTTTGCCAACAGTTTGTTCACACACACTGTAGTCTCTTGTCTTTTTGTCGTGTGTTCTTTTGCCAACAGTTTGTTCACATACACCGTAGTCTCTTGTCCTTTTGTCGTGTGTTCTTTTGCCAACAGTTTGTTCACACACACCGTAGGTCTCTCGTCCTTGTTTCATTTCCGTACTACGAATATCTGCCAGTCTCTTCATTCCCATTTGGAGCCTCCATTTGAGCACAGTTTCTTTTTTCTTTTTCGGTCTCTTTCTTTTTTTTTCTTTTTTTTTTTGTGAAGGAGGTGTGAATGTAGCTTTGCTTCCCCCGTCCTCGCATCCGCCCCACCCCCACCCCCACCCTTCGCTAAATCTGTTCACGCATGTTTTTTCCACTTTCTTTCTTCTTCTTTTTTTGTTTCAAAGTTCTGTCCGTCACCGGAAGTCCCTAGACTTCAATGACCTTCACCTCTGATTCCAGGAGATGCAAGGTGGCGACAGCTGTTGCCTTCTCCTGGTCTGTGAACCCAGTCT
>CM065737.1:58971308-58976308 GCA_033310375.1 Conus canariensis
GAATAAACTTCGCACTCGGATGAAAGATATAAGTGATTGTCTGTCCTCTGTTTTCTATTCTTTTTCAATGTTATCTGGCATGCCTGAAGAAACCCAACAGGTCGAAACGCCTCCTAGTTTGTCATTTGTTTTTGCCTTCAATCGGCGGTCCAGTAATTTCTTTTTTCTCTCGTAGACATATCTGGCAACTGTAGCGTCATACGTGTTAATCTCACCAACAAAGATCGCTCTACCTTAGCGTCGCGGACTCCCGGCTGCGAGGTCGTGTTTTCTATTCCCATCAGAGCCATGTGGGATTTTTCTGCCCCGACCGGCTCCTACACAGAGTTGAGTTGGCTACGGGGCTCAGTCGGGAAGACTGGGACCACATAGGCGAGTTTCATCCACTTAAACGGATGCGTCTGCTGCCAACATAGTAATGAAGGAGCACTGTCACGTACCACGAAGGGTTTTTTTTTTTCCTTCTTCTTCTGTTCTACGCAGTCAAACGGTATCTCCATTATCTCTTCCCCCTCCCCCCATTATCACCCCCCCCCCCCCCCCCTTATCCTTTACTTCTTTTCCTATCTCTGTGGGACGTTCTTTCTTTCTGTTTTCCTTCTCCCACCGATACAGACAGCAACAGAGCTCTGACCTCAACAGCACCTGGCATATCAAACTTCTCCCACCGATACAGACAGCAACAGAGCTCTGACCTCAACAGCACCTGGCATATCAAACTTCTCCCACCGATACAGACAGCAACAGAGCTCTGACCTCAACAGCACCTGGCATATCAAACTTCTCCCACCGATACAGACAGCAACAGAGCTCTGACCTCAACAGCACCTGGCATATCAAACTTCTCCCACCGATACAGACAGCAACAGAGCTCTGACCTCAACAGCACCTGGCATATCAAACTTCTCCCACCGATACAGACAGCAACAGAGCTCTGACCTCAACAGCACCTGGCATATCAAACTTCTCCCACCGATACAGACAGAACAGAGCTCTGACCTCAACAGCACTGGCATATCAAACTTCTCCCACCGATACAGACAGCACAGAGCTCTGACCTCAACAGCACCTGGCATATCAAACAACTCTGTATCCCCCCCCCCCCCACCCCAACCCTCCCCGCACGTGTGTGTGACTGAGAGTGAGTGAGAGAGAGAGAGAGGAGAGAGAGAGAGAGAGAGAGTGTACATGTGTGTGTGTGTGTGTGTGTGTGTGTGTGTGTCTGTCTGTCTGTGTGTCTGTCTGTGCACGCGCGCGCGTATGTCTGTGTCTGCATTCATATGAGTGTGTGCATGCACGCATATGTGTGCGTGCGTGCGTGCGTGCGCGTGTGTGCGCGCGCGCGTGTGTGTGTGCGTGTGTGAGTGTATGCAACTGTGTGTGTGTGTGTGTGTGTGTGTGTGCGTGTGTGTGTGTGTGTGTGTGTGTGTGTGTGTGTGTGCGTGTGCGTGCGTGTCTGTGTCTTTGTGTGTGTTTGTGTGTTTACAGTCGTCTGTTTGTGTGATGTCTATAATTCTCTCCGAGTGTGATTATTTCGTATGCCTTTTTTTTTTTTTTCTTTCAGGAATTTTTCTGATCCAACGCAAGATCCGAAGTCAAATTATAGTAAAGGTAAGTAAGAACACGCATGCACGCCATTTATTACAGCAAAATTTAAGACAACGACAAGATAAATGTTATCTTCGTTTCTGTTAATTTGAAGGGAAACCTAGATTGAAGCATGGAGGACCTGTATGCCTCTCTCTCTCTCTCTCTCCTCTCTCTCTCTCTCTCTCACTCTCTCACTCTCTCTCTCTCTCTCTCTCTCTCTCTGCATGTGTGTGTTATCCGCGCGGGAAAGTGTGGTGTGAATGAGTGTGTGTGTGTGTGTGTGTGTGTGTGTGTGTGTGTGTGTGTGTGTGTGTGTGTGTGTGTGTGTGTGGATGTGGGTGTGTGTAGTGTGTATGTGTGTGCGTGTGTGTGTGTGCGTGTGTGTGTGTATGTGTGTGTGTGTGTGTGCCTTCTCTTTCTCTCTGTCTCTGTCTCTGTCTCACACACACACACACACACACACACACAACACACACACACACACACACACACACACAACACAGAGCCAGACAGACAGACGCACAGAAATATGAGGTGAGGAGAGTGGGTGGGCAGGGGGGAGGGGGGGGGTGGATGGCTGCGGAGCAGGAAGGGGGGGAGGGGAGGGGGCGAGGGATGGGAGCAAGAAGGAATGAAGGAACAACGCGACAGGGACAATGCTTTCACCGTAACACGATGTCTGAACCACGGGGAGTTTGGACCCTGTGAACCGGCTCTGACAAACAGGCTGTGGTGGCCGGATGGACGATCTGCAAACACTTCATCCGGATCTCGTCCCAACCAGGAAGAAATCATGCACTTGACATTACTGATCGCCTGAGTACGCTGTGTCCGTGCATGTTGACTGTTACCCGAGAGAGAGAGAGAGAGAGAGAGAGAGAGAGAGAGAGAGAGAGAGAGAGAGAGAGAGAGAGAGAGAGAGATCAGAGATACAGAGAGAGAGAGATACAGAGAGAGAAAGAGAGAGATGGAGAGATGGATGGAGACAGAGAGATGGAGAGATACAAAGAGAAATAAAGAAAGAGAGAGAGATGAATGGAGACAGAGAGATGGAGAGAGAGATACAGAGAGAAAGAGAGAGAGAGATGGATTGAGACAGAGAGAGAGAGATACAAAGAGAAAGAGAGAGATGGAGAGATGGATGGAGACAGACAGATGGAGACAGAGATACAGAGAGAGAGAGAGAGAGAGAGAGAGAGAGAGAGAGAAGATTGAGAGACAAAGTTAGAGAGAGATGGAAAGAAATAGAGACAGAGAGAGAAAGATGGAAAGAAAGAGAGAGAGATGGAGAGATAAGGAGCGAGAGATGGAAAGAGACAGAAAGATGGGGAGGGAGAGAGAGAGACAGACAGACAGACAGACAGAGGAGAGAGAGGGAGAGAGAGACGGGCAGCGACTCGGACTGAGATGATTTATTCAATAACGCCAAGGTCTCATATGAACACGGGGCGGTCACAGTGTTTAGCAGGTATCAAAACAGAATGAAAGCAAACAGCAGGTGTCTTCATGTTCATTGAATCAAAATTCGTTTTCCATTACAGGCATGCATTCCAAAAGAAACGACGAGAGAAGAGTTTGTCTTCACTGAAATGCTTTATGCAGATGCAATGCTAATTTGCGCACTGTTCCTTCCTTCTTCGACACCATAAGTAACCAACATCGAAATAAACATGGATTCATACAGAATTTCTCGAATAAATTGCATACGAAGATCGTTCAAAACAGAATATGGCCAGGGAGAGAGGAGAGAGAGAGAGAGAGAGAGAGAGAGAGAGAGAGAGAGAGAGAAAGATGGAGGGAGAGAGAGGTGGTGGAGGATGGAGGGGTGGGGAGTGGGCTTTTGAATTGAGCGGATTTTGCAACGATGTATTCCAGGTAAAAAGGTTAGCAAATGATGAAGTTATGATTTTTCAGGTAAAAGGGGAAACTATCCACACACAAAAACGCGCCTGCACACACACACACACACACATACACACACACACACACGCACGCGCGCACGCACCACACCACACAACCCCCACGCACGCTAACATGTGCACACAGTACACACACACGCATACGGCGCACGCGTACGCCACGCACGCCCCGACATACACACTCTCACACACATACAGATACGTAGATAGACAGATAGATAGATACAGAGAGAGAGAGAGAGAGGGGGGGGGTGACCACAGAGACACAGTGATGCGCCACACACACACACACACACACACACACACACACACACACACACACACACACACACACCACCACGCACGCACGCACGCACGCACACACACACTTTTTCTTTCTTTTAAATTAAAGATCGCTTCAGCAATGGGGTTTTTTTTCGATCACACGTCGTGTTTCAGTGACCTGTGACTTTGAAGATTGATACGTGCGGCTGGGAAAATGTGGGTGGCGACGACTACCCTCTGATATGGAAGAGAAATAGTAAGTGACCACCTGTTTTCCGACAGACAAGCTGCACACCAAAAAAAAAAAAAAAAAAAAAAAAAAAAAATCAATGCTCCAAGGAGGAGTGGAGTATTTATAGACTGGCACGACTAGACTGTGTTGAGAATTTTCATTGTGTCTGAAAGTTGATTCTCCTCGTCGTGTTCTTTCATATGGCCATCAAGGTACAAGCCAGGTGGTTCCAAGCAGACAGATTCAAATCAAAGGAATGGGACTGTTTGGGCTCTCGGAGCTGGCGCAAAGATAAGGTCACGGGTGAGTGCATAGGCCTGAAAAGTGTGTCAACTAGGGGGATGGTCATGTTTTTGAAGATTGTGATTTCATCGGTGGACACCCCCCCCCCCCCCCCCCCCAAAAAAAAAAAAAAAAAACCCAAGGGTAAGAATTGTTGGGGAGTTGTTTTTTGTTTTTGTTTTTTGATCGATTATCAGTTTCACATGCTGGCTCAAAATTTATGGTAGGCCTCAAAACGCTTACATGGATGACATAGTGGTTTAGTGCCGAATTCTAATCGTGGCGTGTGGCCACATCGTTCACTGTCGCCTTTCGATCATACGGGAAGACGGGAGAGAACGGGATGCGGGCCACGCACCACCATTGTGACAACGGCTTCATGTCAACGCTCCTTTCGTCTGGTCTCTCAAGAACTTCAGAAAATTCGACGAATCTCGCGATCTGACTTACATGTTAATGCTACGTATCTTAACATCTTTCCCATTTTCAATATCATTATTATCATCATCATTATCTTTACTGTCATGGTTATGATTAAATTTACTTTTCCAGATTTTTAGCTCACCATCTTTTCTAGTTTCTATGATATAATATATGTATTGATATTGTTTGTTTGTCTTATACTTTAGCTCACCATCTTTCCTAGTTTCTACATTAGTATTAATGTTGTGGTCATGGTAACGATTATTGCAACGATTCTGATTTTGTTTCTT
>CM065737.1:58981308-58993808 GCA_033310375.1 Conus canariensis
ACGATCTTTTATGGCGTGCGGGACTTGATTTCAACTCTGTGTGTGCAGGCGGATCTCATTTGCTGCACGTGCGGCCTGTGGTTCTTATTGGGGCCTGTTCAGGTGGAATGTGCTAGCAAAGATTTCCACTTGTGCCTGCAATTGTTTACAATTTCTACTTTTGTGTTCAGAGTTGCTAAGTGTGGTTTGCATAATATTAACCATTTTTCTGTGGAGCATAGATTGCATCTTTTGAAATATTGTTGTATGGTGTTGCTCTTTTTATGATTTTCCATGATATGTTGTAGTCTATTTTTTTATCTTTGAGTCTCCAGATGTATTTGCTCAGCTCTGTTTGATTTTTGTATTTTTCATTTTGAATGACTGTTTGTGGTTTGCGTATCTGGTTTTGAAAGTGTTTTCAGTAATCCCTACATATGTTTCTTCTTCATTTTCTGATGTTACCGTAGCTTGGTATACAATGTTGCTGTGAAGACATTTATTGCTCAGGGGGCACTGTTCTTTTTTAGTGCAGTTGCAAGATGTCCTTTCAGCACCCTTCTCTTTTATGTTGCTTTTCATTTTGTTAGATGAATCAATCATGTTTTTGAGGTTGGGCATACATGAGTATGACAGTTTAATGGTGTTTTTGTTGAATATTTTGGACATTTTGTGTTCTTTTGGGAATGATGTTGCCAAGATTTTAAAGAATTCTTTTCCTACATTTGTTTTTACTTGTCCATCGTATGGTGGGTTGTACCATATGATCTTTCTTTTCCTATTTTTCTTAATTCTGTTCGTGTTGTTGTCTGGACTGTATTGTAGTTTGTAATTGTAACCACTTTTTTGTAATGCTTCTTGATATTCTGTTGCTGCATCATTGAATGCGTTTTCATTGCATGACAGGTTGGATAGTCTCTTGTTTATACCATTGGGTATTGTTTTTAGTATAGATGGTGGGTGGTTGCTTTTGATGTTTACGTAGACTGGTATGTCATTGGGTTTTTTGTATGGTTTGTACACATGGTCATTGAGGTCTAATGTTATGTCTAGGTAATTCACTACTTTTTTGTTTGCTTCTATTGTGATTTTTAAGTTGTGGTTTTAAAGATTTTACATAATTCTTTTTTCTTGTTTTCAATGGTTCTTGGATTATTGTTTAATGCAGCGAGGCCGTCATCTCTATATAAACCGGCCTGTTTTCCAAGTTGTTTTTGGATGTTGGATAGCATGAATAGTCCGACTAGTTCACATGTTTCGGCACCATCATACGATCCCATGGTTACATCAAATGTGGAGTTTTTGCTCGTTTTTTTAATCCAAGTTTCATTTCTGCTATGGAGTAAGGTTTTTTTGGTGTGGAAAATAATCTCCATTTCTGACTCTGCTATATTTGTGTATTTGTTGGCAAATTTCAAAGCTTTGTTGAGTAGTTCTTCATCTATGGATGGATAGAAGTCTACTATGTCAAATGTAATGAACATTGTATTTCTCTGTTTGTTGAGTTTCTTAAACCATTGTATGACTTCATAGCTGTTTTTCCAAAGGTTGTATTCGGTGTTTGATTTTATATCTTCTATAGCCTTTTCCAAAATTCTCTTGCTTATTTTGCCCAGTTCGGATTTAGATGGGTTTATTAGTCTACATGTTGGGTTGTTTTGGAAGTTAGGCTTGTGGTCTTTAAGTGTTATGAAGGCCTCCTTTGTTGCTGTTGTCTCTACCCTATCACTTAACTCCATGCGATGTGCAAGCTCTTTTTCTTTTTTGCGGATGTTGCTATGTGTAGTTTTATCAGCTTTCTTGTAGTTTTTCTGGATGTTTTTGTTTAAGAGTTGAGAGTATTCGTTTGGTTCCATTTTGTAAAAATGCTCGTTTTGTCAGCCTTTACGAATATCTTTTTATCATTTTGGATTTGTTTTATATCATTTGCTAGTGATGTTTGAAAGTTGTTATTTGATTTTTTGAATTGAATATTGGCTATCAGTCCCTTCATTTTGTCTTCAAAAGGTTTCATTTCATCTATTGTCGGAGGTGATCGCCATGATTTGAAAACCATATGTATTTTTGTCTTCATTCTTTGCATTTGGGTTTAGGAAGAAGAACGCCTTCCATCTCATGTTGCGCACAAATTTCTCGGTTTGTTCTATCAGTTTTTTAGTGTAAGTTTGTGGGTTTGAAAATGGTATGTTTTTAGTAGATTGCCTAAAGTTGATTTTCTCCATTTCAGATTTTGTCAGACCACAGTGCTCAACTTGAGGGGCGATTATTATGAACAATATAAAAAAGTTCTTAAAAAATCTGAAGGTGCTCAACCCCTTGGGGAGCAACATCTAAAAAAGAACAGTGCCCCCTGAGCAATAAATGTCTTCACAGCAACATTGTATACCAAGCTACGGTAACATCAGAAAATGAAGAAGAAACATATGTAGGGATTACTGAAAACACTTTCAAAACCAGATACGCAAACCACAAACAGTCATTCAAAAATGAAAAATACAAAAATCAAACAGAGCTGAGCAAATACATCTGGAGACTCAAAGATAAAAAAATAGACTACAACATATCATGGAAATCATAAAAAGAGCAACACCATACAACAATATTTCAAAAAGATGCAATCTATGCTCCACAGAAAAATGGTTAATATTATGCAAACCACACTTAGCACTCTGAACACAAAAGTAGAAATTGTAAACAATTGCAGGCACAAGTGGAAATCTTTGCTAGCACATTCCACTGAACAGGCCCCAATAAGAACCACAGGCCGCACGTGCAGCAAATGAGATCCGCCTGCACACACAGAGTTGAAATCAAGTCCCGCACGCCATTAAAAGATCGTTGGCGTGCCCCAAAAGACATCCTGAAGATAGCAACGCTAGAAACAAGCTTGTAGATTTTACCACTTCATTTTAAAAATATTTTTAACAGATGTTGCTCCCCAAGGGGTTGAGCACCTTCAGATTTTTAAGAACTTTTTTATATTGTTCATAATATATATATATATATATATATATATATATATATATATATACACGCGCGCGCACGCACAAACACACACACACACACACACACACCAAGAGTGAGTGAGTGAGTGAGTGTGTGTGTGTGTGTGTGTGTGTGTGTGTGTGTGTGTGTGTGTGTGTGTGTGTATGTGTGTGTGCGTGTGTGTGTGTCTGTCTGTCTGTCTGTCTGTCTGTCTGTCTGTCTCTCTCTCTCTCTCTCTCTCCTCTCTCTCTCTCTCTCTCTGTCAGTGTGCGTGTGTTGTGAGTGCGCGCGCACGCGCGCGAATGTGTTTCTTACATTTGAAACCAATTAGTCACCAATTACTACATTACAATCTGTCTTTTCACGAGCTATGCACATATTACTATACAGAACCATTTAGGTGCTTTTTCCCCTTGCTTCTGCGTCACTAACTTTCTCCCCCATGTGCTGTATTTTGCTAAAATTCCTCTTTTTGTGAAGGCATGAGAAAAGCTGTGATGCCTATTATCTAACCCTCTGAAAGATAACTCTCTCTTCTCTCTCTCTCTCTCTCTCTCTCTCTCTCTCTCTCTCTCTCTCTCTCTCGTCTACTATGACAATTTTGTGAAAAAAAGTACTACTGCTGCTGCTGCTGCTGCTGCTGCTACTACTGCTACTATTACTACTACAATTTGAGGTGTGCATTGATTTCGCTAATCTGTGTGTGTGTGTGTGTGTGTGTGTGTGTGTGTGTGTGTGTGTGTGTGTGTGTGTGTGTCTCTCTCTCTCTCTCTCTCTCTCTCTCTCTGAGTGTGTGTGTGTTTGGTTTGATGTTGTTTGTATATAATACTTTGATGCATACGTTGTATCATTTAGTACTAGCTTCGTAGAATACGGCAAGTATGAAAAATGGCTACCTAAACCAATATTTTTACTGTTATATGATAAAGAATAATTGTCATTTTGTGTGTGTGTGAGTGTGTGTGTGTGTGTGTGTGTGTGTGTGTGTGTGCGCGCGTGCGCGCGCGCGCGCGCGCGAACGCGCATGCACGTGTGTTTCTTGCATTTAAAACAATTAGTCACTTACTATGTGTGTTTTCATGAGCTGTGTACCCTCTGAGATGTCTCTCTCTCTCTCTCTCTCTCTCTCTCCCTCTCTCTCTCTCTCTCTCTCTCTCTCTCTCGATTAATTGTTTGCTTAATTACGCGCGATAGTAAGTGCAATCGACTTCTGCTTCTGCAAATTTGTAAAACTGACATCATTCTGCAGACGAAGATATAAAATTTGTGCCAAAATGTGCCGGTGATGTGATGAATTTTCTGGATGGACTGATGTGAGTGACTGTGCTGCAGTCTTCGTTGATCACATCCCGCCTATTTGTGTTGTTACCGGCCCACTCCATGCATTGTGATCTTCACACTGGTCATCCTACGGTGTGCTGTGCTTTAGTGTGACTCCTGTGCTGGATTATTGTGCATTCCCCTCTTCACTGCCATGTTGTGCTCCACGATGTCGGACCGGTCCCCCATGTGTCGCTCTGTGCACTAAAACACGGATGGTTCCGAGCACTGGCTGTCCGCTGACTGTACTGGCGTCTCTGTGGCTGGTAGTGACTGTACTGGCGTCTCTGGCTGGCAGTGAGGTCGTCACCTCCTTCAGCTCTGGTTCTGGAAGTTGTGTAGGTAAACATATCGGAGCTATCTGGGTCGCTACACAGGTATGTGAAATTGTTATTTTGTGCGTTCCCGTGATCCGTGTGTAAACTTTGTTGTGCAAGTACTGTTGTGACGTGGTCAAGTTTATCGGGAAGGTAACATAGGCGCCAGACAGAATGTCGCATCCGGATCTACAGCCAAATATTATTCAGTTTATTGACTGGCATTTTAAAAGAATGCAACATGAACTACAAATGCATTCTGCTTACATAAAGAACAATATGGACGAAAAAATGCAAAGCATAGTTAACAACTTTAAACGCATTCTGAGTGACATGTGTCAGGTAAAAGAGTGTGTGGAAGAAAACAAAGAGAACATAGAAGATCTACAAGAAGATAGACGGATTCTGATGGAGAGACTAGACAAAGTGGAAAACCAACTTGAAAACGTTGAACAAAACTCAAGAGCGTGCAATCTTATTTTCATCAATGTTGAAGAGTACAGAAGAGAGGACAACGGCACGACGGTACAAGTTATTACAGAAACCCTAAACTATTACGACTCTGCAAGCACCTGGCGACAGGAAGACATTGTGAAGGCCTACCGCCTAGGAAAACCTCGTCCTCAGGGAAGTGACCCTCGTCCAATCCTTGTACAGTTTTGCCGATGGGCCGACAAAATGGCGGTATTGGGTGACAGACAAACAGAGATAACATGAGACAGGATGGCATCAGAGTATCATCAGATCTTACTACTCGCCAGAAAGATAGGGTTGGACTACTATCGCAGTTTGGGAAAGACTGCTTATATTTACAATGGAAACTGCAAGTGAGGGAGAGAGAGTCAACACGAGCTCGGTACAAGGAGGATCTTCACCAGCACCGTGATCCTCACCAGCATCATGATCTTCATCAGCACCATGATGGTGGGGATCGACGGCACTCCCTGCCCAGAAGACGGCAATTCCATGACTCTACCCAGTACACCGACGTGCAAGGTCACAGGAGTGACAGCCGTGACCGATCAGCCAGACACACCAGGCGCTTGGTTCTGGAATACGATAAAAACGACTTTCCTTACCAGTCATCCACCGACAACAGCCAGGAACATGTCATCAACACCGGATCTCAGCCTCATTCATACACAAATCTGGAAACAAGAGGTAACCACATGGGCACCAGATCTATCAGAAACAAGGAACATCAGAATTGTCCCTCATCCCGGAGTCGCAGCCAGAGACATGCAGTGCCTGTGGTGCCAGGCAACCGCTTGTTTAGCGAGGTGGTGAGACAAGGAGGTCCAGGTATGGCTGAATACAAGAGGACAGTGTTTGTGAAAGACCAGAACAGCAGAATATCTGAGAGGTACGGACCACCCAGCACAGTCCCGAGCAGTCTGAGAGTGCAGAACGTCACTTCAAGTACCTGACACTCCAGTGAAGACCAACAATAGTGACCAGGATAGTCATAACAGAGATTGTCTTGTCTCTAAACCAACAGAAGGGTGCCAAACTGTGTTTCAAAGGAATGTCGATAACAATGATGACATTGCTCTGTGCGATGAGAACAAAGATTTCCATGCTGATGAAATCCAAGACAAAACTGGCATGAAGGATGGTGTGGTGTTAAACGATGTTCATGATGCCCACGCACAAAGCCAGGACTCAATCCACAACGGACAAGAATTGATAGACAACAGAGTAGAGATTACAGACGAGAAAATCTATAACACCGACAGACAGGGACAGACGGATGAACACAGAGAATCGAATGCACATTGTGACGGCCAAGATGACACAGACAAAATATCGACACAGACTGATTCGGTTCTAGCTGACAATCCAAACGATACTGTGACAGATACATGCACCGACATTGGCTTGTCAGAAATGCAAGAAATACAAACCACTCAAGGTACAACAGTCCATGAAGATAAACAACAAGACAATGCTGTCTCATCAAGGACAACTATACAGGATAGGCCACCTCGACGAACTGCCTCACTCAGACAGACTGTCCAAATAAATCAGCTATGTCACAGAGGACAGGCAGTCAAAGCAGCATCCTCGATTCTCTGTTGATAGCATCATCTAATGATCGCTCCAAGGTAAATGAGGCTTGTAAACGCAGTAAATCAAAGCAGTCGTCCAGGTAACAAAAAATAGGAAATCGGCCGGGCCACAGTATCATGGAGCAAAAGTACTGACGATGAAACCTCCCAATCTGCGAGGGCTGATAGATCTGCTGAAAAAGAGCAGAAGAGTAGTATTGTGAATAATATAGATAATATAAATAAATCAGAAGTAAAATTTCTCAATTACAACGTCAATGGCCTTCTACCAAAACTGGATAATAACGAGTTTACCAACTTTCTTTTGTTACACGATTTTATATGCCTAACTGAGACATTTATGGCAAATGATTTAAATTCCCCATTGTTTAGTAACTTCAAAATTTTTTCGATAAAAGCAAAGAAGCTTTCCCATCAAGGTCGATACTCTGGTGGAATAATTGTTATGATTAAGAAGAAATTTGAAAAGTACGTTGAACAAATTCAAATACAAAGCCCTCATGCTGTCATTATTAAAGTTCATAAAGATCTGTTTTCAACTGATCGCCATATAATGCTAATTTGTTCATATATTCATCCACATGATTCTGTGTTTTGGAAAGACCAATACGATGGTTTTGGTTTGGAAGTTTTGGAACAAATCATATTAGACCTTCAACACTCCTACAATGATTTCTACATTCTGTTAACTGGAGATCTCAATTCCAGAACAGGGTGTTGTAATTATTCTTCTGTAGAAGATAATATAGATTTCATCAGCCCAAATGCCTCTGTTGTAAATGAATTTTGTAGAAATTCTCAGGACAGTGTTATAAATGTTTTTGGTAACCAGTTGCTTGAAATTTGTAATATATTTGATTGTGTTATTTTAAATGGTCTACGTGAAAAGAATTTTGATGATAGCTGCACTTATATCTCATCTCTAGGCTGTAGTACAGTAGACTACTTTGTAGCATCAAGTGAACTATTTTTATTCATTGATATTGCTGCAGTTGATGTCGAAAGTATTGTAGACTCAGATCATTTGCCAGTTGTAATGCGAGTTGATCTGAAGGTTGTTGGAACTGAAGCATGCAATGAACAAATGATGAAAGATGAAAGTAGTTCAATAGAAACAATCAGGTGGAACGATGACAAAAAGGATATTTTTGTCAACAGGCTGAATAGTGATAACATACAGAACAAACTTATATTGGCTTTTAATTTCTTGGATTCCGATGTTGATAATGCATTGACACTGTTTGTTCAAAGCCTAACTGAAGCTAGTGAGTGCATGTCCTTTAAATTTCGTTCTGATCAGAACAAGCGATCAGAATGGTTTGACACAGAATGTGATCAAGCTAAAAAAGAAGCCAGAAGAACGCTGAACCGTTTTAGAAAAACTAAGGACATAACAGACAAACTGATCTACGTCCAAGAACGGAAAAAGTACAAGCACTTACTGAAAACTAAACGACGAGAGTTCAGGAAGTTGAAAGCAGAATCTGTTGCCAATAATTTATTGAATCCATCATGTTTTTGGAAACAGCTTAAAAAATATGGGACATGGCAACAGAGATAAATCCACGAATAACATAAAAACGGTGGATTGGGTTAATCATTTCAAGGCTGTATTCCAAACTGACACACCTGCACATACTGGCTACTCAGGCCCAGAAATAGATTTAACGGATCATCTGGACCATGTTTTAAACAGAAGTATTTCGGAAGAGGAGGTAAATAGAGCAATAGATAAACTTAAGTCGGGAAAGGCGTGTGGATTAGATGGAATTACAGCTGAAATGCTGAAGAATGGCGGCAGACGGGTTCGCTCTTTTATTATAAAGCTGTTCAACTCAATTTTTGATAAAGGCATCTATCCAAAAGATTGGTCAAAAGCGGTTATAATTCCAATTCATAAAAAGGGAGATCCGAAAAATGTAGATAATTACAGAGGTATATCTTTGCTAAGTATTTTATCCAAATGTTACACTTCTATATTGAACACGAGATTGTACACATGGTTGGAAAACAATCAGTTAATATCAGAAAGCCAAGCTGGGTTCAGAAAAGATTACTCCACCGTTGACCAGATTTTCAATCTGTATGCGATTGTTCAGAAGTGTTTGAGCAAAAAAGGTAAAAAATTGTATGTTGCTTTTGTGGATTTTAAAAAAGCTTTCGATTCGGTTAGACACGATAAGTTAATTGATTGCATCAGAAGTAAAGGAGTAGAGGGAAAGTTTTTTGCGTCTTTAACAGCAATGTACGAATCCCTACTTTCATGTGTTCGTGCAAATTCTGATATATCTGAGTTCTTTGAATGCCCGATTGGTGTGAGACAAGGATGCGTGTTGAGCCCTACATTGTTCTCAATATTTATCAACCAGTTAGCAGATCATATGAGCGAAAGAGGAAGACATGGCGTTCATTTATTGCCAGACCTTATGGAAATATTTATTTTGCTCTTTGCTGATGATGTAGCTCTAATTTCTACAACTCCATGGGGCTTACAAAACCAATTAAATGTATTGAAGTCTTGTTGTGATGACATGCAGTTAACTGTTAACATTGAAAAAACTAAGGTAATGGTGTTTAGGAAAGGTGGGTTTCTTGGAAAACGCGAGCGATGGTATTTCAATGGCCTAAGATTGGAAGTAGTTAATAATTATTGCTATCTGGGTTTCTGTTTCACAACCAAAATCAGTGCTAAATTAGGTACAGAGCACTTTGTGACCAAGGGTAAGAAAGCTGTTGTGGAGTTAAATCGAGTTTTCCAGAAATATAAAGAAATGAATGCAAGCACGTTCTTTAATATTTTTGACGTAAGAATCCAGCCCATTCTGTTATATTCTGATGAAATATGGGGTCTACAAAGATTAGAGGAAATAGAGAAAGTACATTTGATGGCCTGCAAAAGATTTCTGGGAGTACCACTAAGGACACCAAATAAAATGGTGTATGGTGACTTGGGACGATACCCACTTTATATTAACTCCTACACTAATTCCCTTAGATACTGGTTTAAACTGTTACGAGTGAATCCTGACAGATTCCCATACAATGCTTATTTAATGTTGCTTGATGTGGATAAATCTGGAAAGACATGTTGGGCTTCTCAGATAAGACAGATTCTATGTGAAACTGGATTTAACATTGTGTGGCTGCAGCAGGGTGTTGGAGATGTTAAGGCTTTTTTATGTCTATTTAAACAAAGACTCGTGGATTTCTTTATTCAGGAATGCACTGGATCTATTAGAGATCGAGATAGGTATGATAGTTACAGATCCTTTAAAACCATTTTCGAAAAAGAGAAATATATCAGTTGCATGGATACATATTGCTTTCGAGTCGCTGTTTCACAAGCAAGATTAAATGCTTTGCCACTTAACAACAATGTCCATCGATATAGTAATAACAGCCAAGATAGGTTATGTCCTTTTTGTAATACCAGAATTGAAGATGAATTCCATTTTTTATTCGAGTGCTTCATGTATGATGACCTTAGAATAAAGTTTTTGGGAGATTGTAAATTTTTACCACTCCCTGATTTGCTTAAAGTAAGTAATGCCACCCACAGGCATAATTTGTCCAGGTATGTGTTTCATGCTAATAATATAGGAAGAAAATGACTTCTCAAGGTTGAACATTTACATTTATTTATTTTTGATGTATTGTTTCACTCGCTCCAATTCAGTAGTTTAATTTGCTCAGAAGCCACTACTCTTAACGGCATTGGTTGTGTAACAAGTTAAACTGTGTGATAATCGTGCAGTCTATATAATGTGTCTTTGCGTTCGTACTCTTATTTGGATTCTAAGCTTTCCTTTCAAGATGAAAATATTATGACCATTGCTTTGACGCCCCCGCCCCCTCCCCTTCCATTTAATCCATTTATCATCCCTTACCCCTCCCTCCCGATTGTATTGTACATTAAACTGCTTCTGAGTTCTGAGTTCTCTCTCTCTCTCTCTCTCTCTCTCTCTCTCTCTCTCTCTCATCTAATATGACATAATTTTGTGAAAAAAAAGTAAATGAAAGTACTACCACTGCTGCTGCTACCACCACCACCACCACTACTACGACTACTACTACTACTATTACTACTACTACTGCCTACTACTACTACTTCTATTACTACTACTACTGCTGCTGCTGCTGCTGCTGCTACCACTACTACTACTATCTGAGGCGTGCACTGATTTCGCCCTGTCTGAAACCGAACTGACCATTTTTGTGGACACCTTCCAAATCTTACAGTGGACAGAAGGGGAGGGAAAGGCGCGGCGGGGCGGGTGGAGAGAGGGGGGTACGTGAATCAAATACAAGCGTCACGGGTGCATGTCATGTGCATAATAAACGTCGCGGAAGGTTCGTTTGTCTGCACAGGTACCCCGTCAGTGTCGGTGACAGAGAGCAACAGCAGCAGCAACAACAACAACAACAGCAGCAACAACAACAACAGCAGCAGCAACAGCCACGTCTCCAAGTCGTCAGGCGTGACAAGCGCGGATCCGACCTCCCAACCGGGTGAGTCCATGTCTGCCCCCCATAGGCCGCCCAGCCATTCCGATGAGATGGCTCAAGCTGCCAGAGTTCAGCGGTGCACAGGGAAAAGATCCCACGATAATCAGAAGAAGAAGAAAGAAGGACGGCGTGTCGTCCTCGACACCATTTCCGTGGGGGCCAGATTAGCTCGGATGGTAGAGCGTCGGACTCGTAATCTTGGTGATCCTGAGGTTGCGGGTTCGAATCTACGCCGGCCGTTTCGGTACAGGGGGATTTTTCTCTCTCAGAATTAACAATGGTTCTGACTCCATTTCCCAAATAGTCCTTGGAATGAGACTTTAAAGCTGAGGTTCCGTGTGTGAACACTTGCATTACATCTTGCACACACGTAAAATCCCATCACCAACTTTCGGAAGAGAAGCCAGTTAAGTCTGGCTGTTGGTATGGATGACATGTTATACATAGCATGCACTCTGCGTGAAAAATCGAAAGAAAATAAAGATGTGTTAAACTGAATGACACGGAAACGACTGGATAAAGCGCCAACAGGCCGCTCTTCAGTCGGCTCTACCCAGGTAGGCAGCCCGTTGTGTACACGAGAATGCAGATTGTAAAGCGCTTAGAGCTTGGTCTCTGGCCGAGGATAGGCGGTAGATAAGTACTCTCTTCAAAATATAAAAAATCCACCCTGATAAATCCACGGAGAACTCACCCACAGGTGGGTGCGCTGGACCCCTTTTGCTAGCAGCTGACCGTAAGTTAACAGCAATGCACGCTCTCTTACGGATGTTGCCTACTCATTCTTTCCCCACAGTCGCGCGCATGGCACGTGATGGCCGCCACACAGCCAGAGGCAGCCAACAGACAGACAAACTCACGTTCGAAAGGTCGATGGTTCTAGCTAGCGCGCGCCTTGAGCAAACTTCCCACGCACGGGAAGATGCTGTTTACCATATTTACCGGCATGCGGGCTCCCCTCTCACTCTCTCTCTGTCTCCCCCCCCCCCCTCCAGTGACCAGGGGTAGTGCAGACACAACACGAACTGACCCGGTTCTCCTTGCTGTGGTGTGTATTCATTCATCAGGTGGGGGAGGAGGGTGCATGATTGTGTGTTTCATCACAGAAATCGTATTTCTTTCTCCTTTTTTTCAAGATATCCTTTCTTTGCGGTGAATTCCATACTCCGTGCATTAATTATCACACACATGCTTGTGATTAATCAACAGAAGTGCTGGAAATAAACACACAGACTGACTCTATGTGTGTGTGTGTGTGTGTGTGTGTGTGTGTTTTGTGTGTGTGGCACGCGTGCATGTGTGTGAGTGTGTGTACGCTTGCACA
>CM065737.1:59003808-59006308 GCA_033310375.1 Conus canariensis
TATTTTGCAAGCAAGACAATTTGCATCCACCCCGTTTCTGAAATGTATTTTGCAAGCAAGACAATTTGCATCCACCCCGTTTCTGAAATGTATTTTGCAAGCAAGACAATTTTGCACCACCACGTTTCTTGAATGTATTTTGGCAAAGCAAGACAATTTTCATCCACCCCGTTCGAAATGTATTTTCAATGCAAGGACAATTTGCATCCACACCCGTTTCTGAAATGTATTTTGCAAGCAAGGCAAATTTGCATCAACCCGTTTTCGGGAAAATGTATTTTGCAAGAAGAACAATTTGCATCCACCCCGTTTCCTGAAATGTATTTTGCAAGCAAGACAATTTGCATCCACCCCGTTTCTGAAATGTATTTTGCAAGCAAGACAATTTTACTGTCACCGTCAGCCATTAAAGATATCGATTAGGTCCTTCCTCTCCGCTTCTTTGGACTTAAACAATACATATTTTTTCTTCTCAGTTCATCATAGCCCCTGCACCCGAAGATGAAATGACTCTCAACCTCCGGAGCATGACCACACATCGGACATGGGGGAGTAATTGAACTGAACCACATTTTCTTCGCGTTTAGACGAAAAGTTCTTAATCTGAACCCGGCAAGGCAAATTCTGTGCCATCTATTTGTAACAACTGAAATATATCTTTCTGTTTGTAAAACTGATTTCAAAGAAAAGAACCAGTTATATCTATCATTACTTTCCATTTTCCACGCCAGTTTTGCATGTAGGATGCTATTAATCTACGTTTAAATTCAAATACAAAACCCTATTCGCATCCCACTCCCCGGCACATCCAAACAGATCCAAATCCATGTTCTGTTAAAGCTTTCTTGATTTGAAATGCCCAGTTTGGGTTACCCTCCTCTGCTTGCTTCCACTGCATTTCGTAAGCCTGTCTACAGAGTCTCGACCAAGGTAGTCTGCTTACTTTAATCCAGTATTCTATACACTTTATACATGATCATATACACAATGGGTACCTGCCTGATTCATCATGCAAAACGGTATTCGATGAATGCAATGGCACACCAATGAAACGCTTAATGGCAAAATAATGTGTGAACCTTTTCCATGTAGTTATTGACAGCAAGATCCCAGACTTCATTGCAAAATTAAAGTTAAAAGTTAAAATCGTTTCAACACTGATTCAGAGAGAGAGAGAGAGAGAGAGAGAGAGAGAGAGAGAGAGAGAGAGAGAGAGAGAGAGAGAGAGAGAGGTGAAAATGGGTCTGTAATACCTTTTCTTTGCTTTTTCTTTCGTTAAACATTTACTGCATCTTTCATGGAAGCAAGTTGGTTTCTCTCCATATTGTGTGATCTGCATTGCGTGTCTGTGTCCTCGAATTACGTCCTTGGGTCCCCACATTCTGTGTGTCCCTGTATGGCACGTCTCCATATTCTGTGTTCCTGTATGGCACGTCTCCATATTCTGTGTCCCTGTATGGCACGTCTCCATATTCTGTGTGTCCATGTATGGCACGTCTCCATATTCTGTGTCCCTGTATGGCACGTCTCCATATTCTGTGTGTCCATGTATGGCACGTCTCCATATTCTGTGTCCCTGTATGGCACGTCTCCATATTCTGTGTCCCTGTATGGCACGTCTCCATATTCTGTGTTCCTGTATGGCATGTCTCCATATTCTGTGTCCCTGTATGGCGTATCCCCACATTCTGTGTGTCCCTGTATGGCACGTCTCCATATTCTGTGTCCCATGTATGGCACGTCTCCATATTCTGTGTCCCTGTATGGCACGTCTCCATATTCTGTGTCCATGTATGGCATGTCTCCATATTCTGTGTCCCTGTATGGCATGTCTCCATATTCTGTGTCTATGTATGGCACGTCTCCATATTCTGTGTCCCTGTATGGCACGTCTCCATATTCTGTGTCCATGTATGGCACGTCTCCATATTCTGTGTCCCTGTATGGCACGTCTCCATATTCTGTGTCCCTGTATGGCATGTCTCCATATTCTGTGTGTCCCTGTATGGCATGTCTTCATATTCTGTGTCCCTGTATGGCACGTCTCCACATTCTGTGTCCCTGTATGGCATGTCTTCATATTCTGTGTCCCTGTATGGCACGTCTCCACATTCTGTGTCCCCGTATGACATGTCTCCACATTTTGTGTCCCTGTATGACGTCTCCATATTCTGTGTATCCCTGTATGGCATGTCTCCATATTCTGTGTGTCCCTGTATGGCACGTCTCCACATTCTGTGTGTCCCTGTATGGCACGTCTCCACATTCTGTGTCCCTGTATGACATGTCTCCACATTCTGTGTCCCTGTATGACATGTCTCCATATTCTGTGTGTCCCTGTATGGCATGTCTCCATATTCTGTGTGTCCCTGTATGGTATGTCTTCATATTATGTGTCCCTGTATGGCATGTCACCACATTCTGTGTCCCTGTATCACACGTTCTCACATTCTATGTCCCTGTATGGCATGTCCCCACATTCTGTGTGTCCCTGTATGGC
>CM065737.1:59021308-59023808 GCA_033310375.1 Conus canariensis
GTATGTGTGTGTGTGTGTGTGTGTGTGTGTGTGTGTGTGTGTGTGTGTGTGTGTGTGTGTGTGTGTGCGTGCGTGCGTGCGTGCGTGCGTGCGTGCGTGCGTGCGTGTGTGTGTGCGTGCGTGCGTGCGTGTATGTGTGTGTGTCGAGAGTGTTAATGTTTGTACGTATATGGTAGCCAGTTTCAATGCTCGTCAAAAGAAGAAGAAAAAGGAGGAGGAGAGGAAGAAGGGGAAGAAGAAAAGGGGGAAAAGGAGGAGGAGGAGGAGGAGGAGGAAGAGAAGAAACAGACCCATGACTTAGACACCTGATGTAGTCACACACCCTCACACATTGTGGGACAGAATCTGTCTCTGCACTCTTCCTCTGCCCACTGTGTAGTCCTGGTAGATTACAGCCCTTGATTCAAAGTGTGTGTTGTTGATAACCGTCACCAACTGGAGGAATAGTCTTCATCACTAATACTATACACGAAAGTAAACAAGTGTTTACACTGTCCGTGTAGTCAGGATGGGGAGGAGGGGAGACAGAGTGTGTGTGTGTGTGTGTGTGTGTGTGTGTGTGTGTGTGTGTGTGTGTGTGTGTGTGTGTGTGTGCGCGTGCGTGCGTGCGTGACAACACTTTGCTCCGTTCACGTTGCCTTTGTTTCCCATTAATATCACTTTCCTTGGGTTTACATCATTTCATTTGTCTTGTCATTAATTTCACTTCACTAAGTTTGCATTGTGTTGTCCTTCCCAGACGGAACCAATGCCCGCATGAACCTGAGTATGAATGGGGACAGCAAAGGGAGACTAGCCAGTCCTTGGCTGGACCCTCTGGAAGACTATCAGTGTTCCTTGAAGTTTGATTTCTTAGTGGACAAACGGCCCTGGCAAAGTTGTCAGCTGACACTCATCAGACAAACGGCTTCCGGGTCAGAACATAATGTCACGATCACGGCCAGTGACACCAGGACTAGGAGTTCCTCAGACACGGCAACTCAACTCATCAACTGCACAGGAGAACGTTACAGGGTAAAAGGCATCTGATTTTTTTCTTTTTTTTTTTTCTTTTTTTTTTGTTTTTGTTTTGATGTGGTGCTTGTGGTTCAACGTTTGATCCGTTCGTTGGGATGGGGGGAGGTCGGGAAGGAAGACAGCAGAGACAGGAGTGTCCAAATCATGTCAGGAGGGAGAGAGGTGGGGTTGGGCAGGGGGTGAGGTGGGGCACACATGATCGGAGTAAAAAAAAGAAAAAAGAAAAAAAAATCGATCTCTTACATCACAGAAAAGCTTACATCTCTAGGGCCTCCCATCCCCAGTGAATATAAATAATATGGCTGATACTTTCTCTCCAAAACCAATCATTATGGAGAAGAAAAAAAATACCAACGAAATCTGAAAAAAAAAAATAAATAAAACAGTCTCACACACTGACGTCAGTCTACATTCCCACAAATGTCAACCGATCTGGAATCTTAGGGCTTCTTACCCCTATGGATGGCCCTGCATCTCGATATATATTGACCACCAAGCCTTGTGAACCGAACAAAATAACAAAACAAAACAACAGAATGCTAACTTTCTGATTTATGCGAAGTCAGTTCAGATCGAGGGACATTGCGCATGCGCGATTCGAGATAACAAAATTCACCTCGGCTTAATGATCCGAAAGAGGTGTTTCATCAGGGGCCAGAATGCATGTAGACTGTGAAAGGTGTCGTCTGCTGGAGATCTCACAACGTCGGCACAAGTCTGTGACTTACTGTCTAAGAAAATACGTGCCACATGTTGCCGTACAACTTGATTTTCTCAGTATACAAACGTCAATACTGCCATATCTTATCCAGGTATTGATTTTTCTGTACAACTTCACAGGCAAACCGTACCCAAAGAGATAGAGAGAGAGAGAGGGGGGGGGGGGGGGATGAGAGAGAGAGAGAGAGAGAGAGAGAGAGAGAGAGAGAGAGAGAGAGAAAATGTTGCCTATAGCCTAGCCAATGGCTGATACGCATGCAACTGTTTCATAAAATGGTGGCCTGTTGCAGATAGTGTTTGAAGGTTGGAAATCATGTGATGATATCTGGGTCGACGACACAGTGTACACCCTCCGCTACACCGGAACACCGCCTTCCACGGGCCTCACGTCTACAGCGGGAGCCACGTCCACCCCTGCGTCAGACGACACTGACAACCCCCAGACGCCTTCAGGTCCCCACGTCACTTCCTCCACAAGTCCCCACGTCACTTCCTCCACTAGTCCACACGTCACTTCCTCTACGAATCACCACCTGGCCTCCTCAATAAGTGACCCCGTGGCCTCCTCAACAAGCCATCACGGCGCTTCCGCCACAACTCGTCACACCACTATTCCACGTGCTGTCGTGACGTCATCTTTGGAAACGTCCACTGATCCTGGTAATGTTTCTTGACGTGCTCAGACTAGGTCGTCCTGTTCACTTGTTTACAGTCTGTTCATCTGCGGTGATGACTTTAGACTCTTAAATAGAGTGAGCGGATC
>CM065737.1:59028808-59043808 GCA_033310375.1 Conus canariensis
CAGAAGCGGACGCATTTCCCCATCTATTTGTTACCTGTTCCTTGGCCTCCTTGACTGGGTGGGAAGATTTGTGTACTTTCAAAGTCTCTTGCAAGTTTTCTTACTATGACTCATTCCATGAGCTTTCCTACCATATTTTGCATAGTGAGTATGTGGTAGCTATTTAGCCGATGATGATCTTTTCCTGGCTTTAGCAAATCTTTCAGGTAACTGTGTGTGCAGTCTTCTGGGACACAGCCTTTATCAAAATATCCTGGTAGAAACTGAAGAGAACGTTGTGTCCTAAGAGCTGTTTGATATCTGGATATCATACTTTATCTGGACCTGCAGCACTATCCTTAGTCCTTAGTGCATCTAGCTATTGCGTCATCCAGCTCAGGTGCTGTTATTTCATCATCAATGCCAGTATGAGTTAGGTGATGATTTAACTTGGTCAAATATTTCTGCGTTTCCTCCAAATTCATTTGATCAGTCTGTTCTATGAAACTTTTCAGTACAGCCAATCCTTTCTCCACATTTGTTTTGAGTTTTGTAATCCCATCAGCAATTAGGATATCTGGGGTGTCCTTTGTTCTGTGTTTTCCTTCCATGTGACGATTGAACAGCCAGAACTGAGTGAATGCTGTGTCATAATTAACAGACACACAGAATGTCGCCATTTAGTTTGCTTTGCTTCTTCATCTACTCAGTTTTCACTACTTGTGTTCAGTTTACAGAATCTATCAAAAGTTAAACAAACGAAAGAAAAGGGCCCTTTTCAATAATGACAACAATGAAGGAAATATCACAGGAAGTTTGTGGAGGAGCAGATGCAAAAGAAACAACATTACAACCACAACAAATTTTGGTGGAACAGAGACACAGAAGCAGCCTGGAAAGAGAAACACAAGGCAGAGAGAATTTGTCAGAGAGAAAGAAGAAAACCCTGCCCTGATCTACCCCTTGAAACAAACGTGAATCAAAAGACTGAGCCATTCAAAGACTACACACAAAAATGACTGAACCGATTTAAACCAAAATGACGGAAAGACGAATTTCGACCGGAAACTTAAGACATGTTGACGGAAACCGTTCGCTGGCGACGACAGAAATCAAGATCTTAACACGTGCTGCACACGTCAAATGTTTGTATTTATCTATTACACTCTCCACCAGCGGACAGAACGCCTTCATGCTTTTTGACCGTTCTGTTGCAGACATTCCAGCAGGGGGGCGGTGCCTTTGGCTGTGGTGAACCCTGCATGCAGTACTATCAACAACGAAGGTGAGCAAGACAGAAACTTCCTTTTCCCTTCCCTGCCTCCCTCACTGGCATTACTCACACATCTTTTAGTCTGGCTGATCCACACACTGCCATACCCCAAACTCGTCCAGTCGCACCTTCAACAGTGACAGTCTACAGGGGGCAATCACTATCAGGTCGCCACAAGGCAGACCACCTGAGGAGACGCTGCACTGTAGCTGAGTCACTTAAGTGGTGTTCTTTGGAGCCTGGTGTGGTCCAATACACGCAGGTTACTCTGTACTCAGCCTCCTACTGGCCACAATAGTTGATTTTGTCACAGAGGCATGCATGTTGGTGTACAGTATCTTTGGGCATGCTTATGACCATATTTAGGCCTACTACTGTGGTTAGTGACTGAATGACACTGACACGTATTCCTGCATGTGCACCAGGTAACCAGGGAGGAAACAGAAGAAATTATGCTGCCAGCCCCGGCGAGGAAGGCCTGGAACTCACTCACCTGCCTTCACCCACCACCACCACCCCACAGGCCGATAAAAACGTTTATTCCAACCTCAGACCGAATCCCCACCACCACGCAACCTCAGCAGTCCCCGCTCTTCCTCCTCCTCTGCCCTCCCCAACCGCCACCTCCTCCCACTTCCACGGCTCTGTCAGCTACGAAAACGTAGCAGCACCACCGCGCGTTTCAAAAACCGCCAAGACCAACAAGGGAGAGAACCGTCAGAATCATCACACGTCCAAACCGGTTGCTGCCCCTTTTACCACGACCTCAAGCGACAGATACGACCACAGAACCAGAGCTGAACTCCGGTCCGCGTCCAACGATAACGGTGACCGCACCAACGGACAGTCATCGCCTTCAGTATCAGAAAACACGCTCCTCTATGCCAACGACAGGCAACCTCCATCTGCATCCAGCGCCAGCGGGGACAGTTACTACAGCAACGTGCGCCTGGATTCCTACCCGGCTGTTGACACACCGCGTACACCAACGTTCCACAGCGTACTCACCCGGGTTGTGGCGTCTACCTTCCGCCTCACGTAAAACTGGACAAAAAACACCACCAGGGCCACGCAGAGAACCACTCCAGGACTCCCACCACCACCGCTACTTCCTTCTCCTCCTCCCCTTCAGCGATGTCCGCTCCAGCAGGAACATCTCATTACGAAGTTGTTTCTTCTGGCCGGGATCTGAGAATGACGCCATACGCTGAACAGGATGATACGCGCTGCCTTTTGGGCGTGCCGGGGCAGAGAAGAAGAGAGAGGATGGGGGTGGGTGACAGTGTCTACGAAAACACCAAGGAAAGCGACTACGACACGCTGCATCAGAAAGATAACGATGATAACGCACATTTGTATCGGACATTATTTCGTTAATATGCTCTGCGTGCTTGACAAAAGAAATGGGAAAAATCTGTCCTTGAGTCCCTAAACTCCCTCCCCCCCCCCCCCCACCCCCGCCTTTATGACCCCTTTCTCTCTCACGCATGTACGGACACACCCACACCCACACACACACATAAGCTCTCTCTCTCTCTCTCTCTCTCTCTCTCTCTCTCTCTCTCTCTCTCTCTCTCTCTCTCTCTCACGCATGTAGGCACACAACCACGCACTCACCCATGCATGCTCTCTCTCTCTCTCTCTCTCTCTCTCTCTCCTCTCTCTCTCTCTCTCTCTCTCTCTCTCTCTCTCGGCTAATACACATGGAAATCCACCCTAATTATGAACAGCTGTCGAACTAGACGTATTACAACAGGTCAATTCTTAAACCCGGTGTAAAGGAATGTTTTAAATCAGAATGCCGTACACTTACAAACAGGTGGTCAAAAAAAGGACCTCTGACCACCTGTGTCTGTCTTTGTCACTCACTTTTTTTCACTTTTGATCATCAGTTGCAGAGTTGAAACGACGCATTCCAGTGTTCGCTTTTGGGAGAGAAGACACGTACGCTTTCGTCACACTACAATGTTTTCAAGAGAGAGAAAAAAATACTCTAAAGTAGTCTACACAATTGTGTGCAGTCCGAGTTGTGAAGCTGTTTCTTATCAGGCATGTCACTCAGTAAAGTACCGACGGCACAAAATGCCACACGTTCGAGCCCGGCTACTGTACGGCCGCCCCCTCGACTTGTGCACGAAAGAAATCAGCTGTGAGATCGGCCTGCAGGAGTTTTGAGTTCCAGTGTCTTTCACTCTTCAGCTTCCGTCGCAGCGGCGGTCATACAAGGGAAGCGAACCAAAACGAGCGCGTGGAAAGATTGTAATAAGCCATCGTCACTGATGAGTGCACAACACGTTGAACTGCAGAACTCTTCGTTGTGGCATCAGCTGACCCAGTCAGCGCTGACTGGTGTTAGGCACCAAACCGATGACCAGCAAGTGTCAAAGTATTTTTCAAAGTTTCTAAGCACCTGATTCTACGCATGACACGTAACTTTTATTCGAATGAAACTAAGAAAATGAGAAGCATTTTCCACATTTAAAATATCAGTCAAGTACTCGCTGAACTCGCTCAGAAAATGATAGATCTCTATTGCTTTCATATGTCTCATCATCAGTCTCTCTGCTGAGCCCTGAAGTCATGGCTGAGCTGCAATTTCCGGTCATACTCCTAAGCATCGTTTGCTGCGTGCACAGGGCAAATGAGCAAATCCACAATGATTTATCTGGTCAAGGTCGTCAAGTGTTGCTATTATTTTGATTCCTGTTTGTCCACCTAGTGCCAGGACACAGACAGTGCCACAACAGACGACCAGGGAAACAGATTTAATCAAAGAAATAACTGGCGCGTCTTTTTCTCTGTCAAAGGCCAATGTGAACGGAACAAAACACAGATCGATGTAAATGGGGAATTTAACGGTTAAAGTTTTATTTCATGCATTTTCTGTCTTTCTTTTTTATTTCCGTTCTGTGTTGTCGCTTTCACATCCATTTTGTTGCGAAGAAAGACGTACCAATCAGTCCTTTTATTATTTCATCATCGACTTGACGTCAGGTTTTTACAGTTAAACGTTTTACACCCTTCAGTGACGGTTATTCCCGTTAACGACACCCCAAACGTGTTTTCCAGAAGCGTCATTCATCCAGTTACCGCGCAAAACGCAAACAAACAAAAAATGCATTTCACTAGACAAAGGCGCGTCGTGAGACGAGTTCACGTCTGAAACCTGTTTCTTACAGAAGCGAGTCAGACGGGAAACGCATGACACGCGGTGCAGCGCGCTTGTTTGCAAACGAAATGCCGCTTCGTGATTCCTGAGTGAAGATGCTTCGTAGGAAGGCGCAGTCCCCAATACATGGGAGAACGAGAGCAGGAAGAAGAAATAGCCGGCACAGGACGCCTACAATGCCCTCTGATAGCACGGGATGACTGCAACCTTGGGTAATGACACTGGACGACTACAATTACCTTTAACAGCATGGGATGACTGCAGTCACTTCTAATGGCACAGGGCGACTGCAGTCACTTTTAATGGCACAGGACGACTGCAGTCACTTTTAATGGCACAGGACGACTGCTGTCACTTCTAATGGCACAGGGCGACTGCTGTCACTTCTAATGGCACAGGACGACTGCTGTCACTTCTAATGGCACAGGGTGACTGCTGTCACTTCTAATGGCACAGGGCGACTGCTGTCACTTCTAATGGCACAGGGCGACTGCTGTCACTTCTAATGGCACAGGACGACTGCAGTCACTTCTAATGGCACAGGGTGACTGCGGTCACTTCTAATGGCAGAGGGTGACTGCGGTCACTTCTAATGGCACAGGGCGACTGCGGTCACTTCTAATGGCACAGGGCGACTGCAGTCACTTCTAATGGCACAGGGTGAATGCAGCCACTTCTAATGGCACAGTGTGACTGCAGTCACTTCTAATGGCACAGGGTGACTGCAGTCACTTCTAATGGCACAGGGTGACTGCGGTCACTTCTAATGGCACAGGGTGAATGCAGTCATTTCTAATGGCACAGGGTGACTGCGGTCACTTTCAATGGTACAGGACGACTGCTGTCACTTCTAATGGAATAGGACGACTGCAGTCACGCCTAACGATACAGGACGAATACAATCAACTATAATGGCATGGAACGACTGCAGTCACTTCTAATGGTACAGGGCAACTACAGTCACTTCTAACGCAAAAGACGGCAGTCACATCTAATGGCCCAGTACGACATCAGTCATTTCTAAAGGCCCAGGACGACATCAGTCACATCTAATGGCACATGATGACTGCAGTAATTTCCAATGGCACAGGACGACTGCAGTCACTTCTAATGGCCCAGGACGACATCAGTCACATCTAATGGCACAGGATGACTGCAGTCATTTCTAATGGCACAGGACAAATGCAGTCACTTCTTATGGCACAGGACGACTACAGTCCTTTCTAATGGCACAGGGCGATTGCAGTTAATTCTAATGGCACAGGACGACTGCAGTCACTTCTTATGGCACAGGACGACTACAGTCCTTTCTAATGGCACAGGGCAACTGCAGTCAATTCTAATGGCACAGGACTAATGCAGTCACTTCTTATGGCACAGGACGACTACAGTCCTTTCTAATGGCACAGGGCGACTGCAGTCAATTCTAATGGCACAGGACGACTGCAGTCACTTCTAACGGCACAGGACGACTGCAGTCACTTCTACTGGTGCAAGACGCCTGCAGTCACTTCTAATGACACATGACGAATGCAGTCACTTCTAACGGCACAGGACGAATGTGGTCACTTCTAACAGCACAGGACTGCAGTCATTTCTAATAGCTCAGGACGACTACAGTCACTTCTAATGGCACAGGACGACTACAGTCACTTCTAATGCCGCAGGTCGACTGCAGTCACTTCTAATGGCGTAAGACTCCTGCAGTCACTTATAATGGCACAGGACAACTGCAGTCACCTTTAGTGGCACAGGGCGACTGCAGTCAAATTTAATGGCACAGGGCTACGGCAGTCACTTCTAATGGCACAGGAAGACTGCAGTCAATTCTAATGGCACAAGGCAACTGCAGTCACTTTTAGTGGCACAGGGCGAGTGCAATCACTTCTAATGGCACAGGAGGGCTGCAGTCACTTATAATGGCACAGGACAACTGCAGTCACCTTTAGTGGCACAGGGCGACTGCAGTCAAATTTAATGGCACAGGGCTACGGCAGTCACTTCTAATGGCACAGGAAGACTGCAGTCAATTCTAATGGCACAAGGCAACTGCAGTCACTTTTAGTGGCACAGGGCGAGTGCAATCACTTCTAATGGCACAGGAGGGCTGCAGTCACTTTTAGTGGCACAGGGCAACTGCAATTATTTCTAATGGTACATGGTGACGGCAGTCACTTCTAATGGCACAGGACGACTGCAGTCACATCTAATGGCACAGGACGACTTCAGTCACATCTAATGGCACAGGACGACCTCAGTCACATTTAATGGCACAGGACGACTTCAGTCACATTTAATGGCACAGGACTACTACAGTCATATCTTATGGCACAGGACGACTTCAGTCACATCTAATGGCACAGGACGACTGCAGTCACATCTAATGGCACAGGACGACTGCAGTCATTTCTAATGGCACAGGACGACTGCAGTCACTTTTAATGGCACGGGACGACTTCAGTCACATCTAATGGCACAGGACGACTGCAGTCACATCTAATGGCACAGGACGACTTCGGTCACATCTAATGGCACAGGACAAATACAGTCACATCTAATGGCACAGGGCGACTGCAGTCACCTCTAATGGCACAGAACGACTGCAGTCACATCTAATGGCACAGGACGACTGCAGTCACTTTTAATGGCAAGGGACGACTGCAGTCACAGCTAATGGCACAGGACGACTGCAGTCACCTCTAATGGCACAGGACGACTGCAGTCACTTTTAATGGCAAGGGACGACTAAAGTCACAGCTAATGGCACAGGACGACTGCAGTCATATCTAATGGCACACGACGTCTATGCTCAACTCTAATCGCATAGGAACACCATGGTCACAATAACTCACATGTAATGGCACAGGACAAATGAGGGACAGACAGACAGACGGACAGTCAGTCAGACAGACAGACAGGCACAGGGGAGAGAGAGAGAGAGAGAGAGAGAGAGAGAGAGAGAGAGAGAGAGAAGATACACAGACAGACAGATACACAGACAGACAGATACACAGACAGACAGATACACAGACAGACAGATACACAGACAGACAGAAAGGGGGGGCGGCTGGGGAATAGAGTACATCGTATAATGATGTCCATGATCGGCAATAAAAGTATTTAGAACCATCAGCTTCATCAGCTACACATAGCCTTAAAATCACACAAATTGTTTTCTGACATTCAACTGTTCATCAAAAATACTCTGGAGACTCGGTAATGCATTTGTTCTTCTAGCAAATCTCACACACAGCCTACTTATGAGAATAATGTGATTGATTTCTATCAAGTTTGTACTGATCAAAACTTATTTCGATGTCCAAAATAAACATCCGTTTCGATCCTACATAACTGCATTCGAGTACTTTTTCAAAATATATCCAGCACTGGGCATTGCAAAAGGAAATGTCTATAAAAATTAGTTTGATCAACACAATAGTCACATTCGTTTGAATTTTCAAATTTCATTCTATGTAAAGGCATACTCGTGGGATACATCTGTGCGAGCGTGTGTGCGTGCGTGCATTCGTGCATGTGTGTGTGAACTTTCCGCTGCAGTTCGTGTGTGCAGACGTGTTTGAAAACTCATCTGGGTAAACTCCAGACATTTTCGTCGAACCCCAAATAAACTTTTCTTTACCAGAACTCACAAGCATGTGGCACTAAAGTTTGCTTTTTTTCCCCCCACAGTAAACGTTTTCCTTCCATTCATGAATTCATATTGGAAAGCTTTGCATTACATGGAAGGTTCTCAAGATTGTCGATGATTTTACATATATGTAGTACAATCTTGTAGAGACTGTCGATGATTTTACATATGTAGTACAATCTTGTAGAGACTGTCGATGATTTTACATATGTAGTACAATCTTGTGGAGACTGTCGATGATTTTACATATGTAGTACAATCTTGTAGAGACTGTCGATGATTTTACATATGTAGTACAATCTTGTAGAGACTGTCGATGATTTTACTTATGTAGTACAATCTTGTAGAGCTGCAACTCTGGGTCCAGTTCAGCCGTGACGTTAGGAATGCACTGCATGATGCGCTGCTCTCAAAGACTGTCTTCACATCACACTGACCCGGTCTACATGTGACTGTCTTCACATCACACTGATCCGGTGTACATGTGACTATTCACATCACACTGACCCGGTGTACATCTTCACATCACACTGACCCGGTGTACATGTGACTGTCTTCACATCACACTAACCCGGTCTACATGTGACTGTCTTCACATCACACTGACCAGGTCTACATGTGACTGTCTTCACATCACACTGACCAGGTCTACATGTGACTATTCACATCACACTGACCCGGTCTACATGTGACTGTCTTCACATCACACTGACCCGGTCTCCATGTGACTGTCTTCACATCACACTGACCCGGTCTACATGTGACTGTCTTTACATCACACTGACCCGGTGTACATGTGACTGTCTTCACATCACACTGACCCGGTCTCCATGTGACTGTCTTCACATCACACTGACCCGGTCTACATGTGACTGTCTTTACATCACACTGACCCGGTCTACATGTGACTATCTTCACATCACACTGACCCGGTCTACATGTGACTTCATTAAGCGTCGTCAATCCGTTTTCAGATTTATGGAGTGTATCCTATGTCTCATGTCTTCTGATCTATTTGCAACCCATTTTCAATTACACACTGTAATTTGTTGTGTTAATGTGCAATAACTTTTGGCTGTGCAACTTGTTATGGTTCACATCTGTCTCTTTTTTTTTTACGTTTAAAGATGTTGAGATAACATTTTTTTTGTTGCCAAGTTTATTTAGTTGCGTTTGTATTGGTGTACAGTTTATCACAAAGATTTTAATGCAGCTTGCTACTTTGCTCCGATGCCATAATTGACTCCGGTGTTCATCTGTAGACTGACAGAGCTTCCCAAACCATTCTCAGTGAATACATTGTTGATGTTCTTTAAAACTGATCATCTGTAATTCACCTTCATCAGAGTCAGATTCCATTAATTTCTTTTTTTTTTCCAAAAGCACTTCTTTTACAGCACTGTCATAATTTTATAAATTATACACATATCTAGTTCAAGACTGTGTCTGGAATGTCAGTTGATGGCATTACAAAGATAACTTGAGTAAGAACGAAGGTATTTATGATCAGAATCTGACCATGAATACTTAAATGTCATTTTTGTTTTTCAAGTTTTCTTTGTCATTGTTTCAATGCTGTCGATTCAGGTTTCCCAGCTCTATGTGATATGCTGAGGCCTCGTGTCACACTCGAAAGATAAATCATATTAACTTATTGAATGGAATGTTCTGTTTAACGATCGACCTGCCCATATATAGCGCTTTCATTTTAGGAATGTTCAGTTTCATTCCAGCAAATCGTTTGAACGAATTTTGAATATCAACTGGAGTAAGCCATGTCTTGCCCATTTTTCAGTTTCAGTTTCATCACGGAGGCGTCACCGCGTGCGGACTAGTCCATATACGCTACGCCACATCCGCTAAGTTCTGAGACCACACTGCACATGATTTAAAGCTGGTGGATAAATGAATTAATAACTAAGATGAAAGAATTTAAGAAGAGGGTCTCGTGGCTACGACTTCACAGATATCTGACCTACGCAATAACCCAACGCACTGGTCAGACCTTAAGACCATTTTTCAGAAACAAAGTAGTATCATCCGCTAATTGTCTCAATTTCAAACGAGCTCTATTTTGTCTGCCTATCGAATGATAACTCTTTTCTTTCGTTTTGAGTCAGTAAATCAGTCTGCTGTGAAACTCCATCTTTTTCTCCCGGATAAATATTACCTTTTCAAACCATCCCTCCCTGACACTTTTTTTTAATCGTTTTCACAAAACTTGATGTTTCACTGAAGAGTCGTCATTCCTCCACATAAATTACCTTCATCTTCTTTTCATCGTTAAAAATCTTCGCTTTCAGTCAAATTATTTGTGGATTCTATCATATGAAAATAAAGGAGGGGGGGGGGAGGGAGGAGAACAGACAGAATGATAAAACAATGCAGAATGGAGGTCCTGCAAAAAAAAAAAAAAAAAAAAAAAAGGAAGGACCAAAATTTTACCACCATCATCACCATCCCTCCAAACGATTTTTATAAACACGACTAGCCCTCGCATACGTGCACAAAACAGTAAAGAAAAAAAGAAGCTGTACAAATACCGTGTAACTATTAAGCAAAGGCCATTTAAAACACACGAACAACTAACCAGTAATGTTTTACTTTCATATTTAAGTACGCTTTCCTTACATATTTTGGATAAACTGCTTTCATAAAAAAAATGGACAGCGTAATATATATATATATATATATATATATATATGTGTGTGTGTGTGTGTGTGTGTGTGTGGTGTTTTAGTTGTGTGCGCGCGCGTGCGCACGCGTGTGTGTGTGCGTGTGTGTGTGTGTGTGTGTTTAAGTAGGAAATTATCTGGTGTTCTGAGTGTGGATTAAGGATTTGATAATGTAACCAATTTGTTCATTTTGCACGCTACTTTTGCGTTATATTCATCAGTTCTGTATTGTGAAGAAAGATAGTTCTCAAAGACAAGCAGTTTTCACATAAGGTTTTCCCACTTCACATTTTTAACTATGGACTTCATCAAAGATTATTCATACGTTAAAAATGACAGTTTATGTACATTTTCAGTAACATCAAACAAAACAGCATTTTCTGCTATTTCTATACTTGTGCTGTTCACATGCTTCTATTCAGCAGGTCCCCTAACTCTTCCAAACCCCTTAAGACTGATTGCATCTGCCGCACAAGTATTCGATGCTCTCCCTTGCTTCTCTATTGGCGTTTCACTCGTCATTAGAATTGCGTGTGCTGCACCCCTCACTTGCCGCTGTGTACCCTCTCTTCTTCCTAACGTGCCTTCTACTCTTCCTGTCATGAACGAACTTTGTATTCTGTCTGCATCAAATAAACCTAGTGTCCTGCCTGTACAAAACCAACCCTGTCTTTACTGCATGAACCTTGCATTCTGCCTTAGTCTACTCTCCCTTGCACTCTTCCTGCGTTGATAAACCTCGTCGTCCGCCTGCATTAATGAGCCATGTAGTCTATAGATATGTTTTAAATGGAGATTGTCTTTTGGAATGCGCTAATGAACCTGAATTGCTGCCTGTCTTCAAATAATTTCAGTCTTCTGCATCACATGAACCTTGTAGTTTTCTTAACATTGTCTTCCTATCTGCATCACATGAACCTTGTAGTTTTCTTAACATTGTCTTCCTATCTGCATCACATGAACCTTGTAGTTTTCTTAACATTGTTTCCTATCTGCATCACATGAACCTTGTGTTTTATAACACTGTCTTCTATCTGCATCACATGAACCTTGTAGTTTTCTTAACACTGTCTTCCTATCTGCATCACATGAACCTTGTAGTTTTCTTAACATTGTCTTCCTATCTGCATCACATGAACCTTGTAGTTTTCTTAACATTGTCTTCCTATCTGCATCACATGAACCTTGTAGTTTTCTTAACATTGTCTTCCTATCTGCATCACATGAACCTTGTAGTTTTCTTAACATTGTCTTCCTATCTGCATCACATGAACCTTGTAGTTTTCTTAACATTGTCTTCCTATCTGCATCACATGAACCTTGTAGTTTTCTTAACATTGTCTTCCTATCTGCATCACATGAACCTTGTAGTTTTCTTAACATTGTCTTCCTATCTGCATCACATGAACCTTGTAGTTTTCTTAACATTGTCTTCCTATCTGCATCACATGAACCTTGTAGTTTTCTTAACATTGTCTTCCTATCTGCATCACATGAACCTTGTAGTTTTCTTAACATTGTCTTCCTATCTGCATCACATGAACCTTGTAGTTCTCTTAACATTGTCTTCCTATCTGCATCACATGAACCTTGTAGTTTTCTTAACATTGTCTTCCTATCTGCATCACATGAACCTTGTAGTTTTCTTAACATTGTCTTCCTATCTGCATCACATGAACCTTGTAGTTTTCTTAACATTGTCTTCCTATCAGTGTTTCTTTCCTGTTGTTGTTGTTGTTGTTATTGTTGCTTTAATAGAACTGTTTGAGTGTACAGGAGTCGTGAACAAGGCTTTTACAGGCGAAAACTTGACTGATAAAAATTGAACTGAGTGGGTGTGTGTGGACTTATTGTTCATCACAGAGAGAGAGAGAGAGAGAGAGAGAGAGAGAGAGAGAGAGAGAGAGAATATACAAATATACATACATACATATATGCACATGTATGTATGTGTGTGTGTGTGTGAGTGTGTGTGTGTGTGCGTGTGTGTGTGTGTGGTGTGAGAGAGAGAGAGAGGAGAGAGAGAGAGAGAGAGAGAGAGAGAGAGAGAGAAACAACCACACAATGAAGAAGCAAACAAGCAAGTTTTCCTTTTTGCCAACGTTTCGGCTCTGGGCCTTCCTCAGGGACTTCTTTATTAGGTACTACTGGAAAATCAAACAATCCTTAACTCTGTCTTTCTTTGATTACTGTTCAATGAATTGCAGATGGCTGGCACGGCCCCCAAAAGAGAACAAATCGAAATTTGACAGTTAACAAAAGTGATCAGTGTTGAACGTTGCACCCGTATAGACTCCATAACTGATCCACCTCCCCCACTCCCGATACTCACACAACACCCACGGATATATATATATATATATATATATATATATATATATATATATATATAATATATAACACTACTCAAAACAATTGAAGTACCACTTAGGAAAACTGCTGTCATTCGAAAGAAAACAAAGCTGAACATAATTTAATGATTGAATATTTTATTTTTATTATTCCTCAATCCATTCAAATTTATTCAAACACCGTGACAAAAAATTATCTTTGTTTTACACTTGATTAAAGAGGCATACCCCCAAAATGAAAAGTAACAAGAGTCTATGGTAGATGTCATGATGTTAATAACGGGTATGACCACCGTTCGCGTTCAAACAAGCATCACATCGACGTCTCATGGAGTGCACCAGGCGGCGGAGAGTGTCCTGGGGGATCGCCTGCCACTCCTGCTCCAGCAACTGAAACAGCTGGTCCACGGTGTCTGCTGGAGGGTTGTGGGCCCGCACTCGCCTCCCCAGCACGTCCCACAGATGCTCTATGGGGTTCAAATCTGGTGACCTGGCAGGCCAGTCCATTCTTGTCACCTGCTGCCCTTGTAGGAACTGATTCACGATGGCGGCGCGGTGGCACGGCGCGTTGTCGTCCTGGAACTGGGCGCCCTGGCCAACTGCCCTCAGGGCGGGCATCACAAGGGGGCGGATGATGGTGTCGCGGTAGGTGGCACCGGTCAGGCGGCCTTCAACACGGTGTAGGGGGGGTCCTGTGACGTAGGCTGAACCCACCCCACACCATCACGGACCCACCTCCATAGCGGTCATGCTCCCTGACGGCAGCGTCAACGTAGCGTTCTCCAGGACGTCGCCAGACGCGAACCCGCCCCGTCGTTGAACCTGAGGGTGAACCTTGACTCGTCTGTGAAGAGTACTGTTGCCCATTCAGCTCTTGTCCACCTTCTATGACATGCTGCCCAGGCCCGACGATGAGCTCGATGCGCTGGGGTCAGTATTGATCTCACTGCTGGGGACCTTGACCTCAAGTTGGCGTCGTGGAGCCGGTTCCGAACTGTCTGGGTACTGACGTTGACGTTGCTGGCTTGTCGTAGCTGGTCTCGGAGTACTGTGGCACTGGCTGAACGGTCTCTCAGACAAGCGATAACAATGAACCGATCCTGCTGTCTGGAGGTGCTTCTCGTCCGTCCACGTCCCTGCTGTTCTTCAACACTTCCAGTGTTAAGCCAACGGTCTCTGAGCCTCAGAATGACTGGGTGACTCACTCCAAGCCGTCGACCAATCTCCCTCAAGCCAATACCTTCTTGGTACCATGCTATCGCTCTTCCTCTGTCGGTGTTGCTTAGTCGTTGTCTCGCAGGCATGGTTAAATCTTCCTAAATTTCGCGACTTTTTATACCCGTCAAATGTGCTAACTGATTGCAGTTCTGCTCAGAAAAGACCTTGCTTTCACGTGCATCACATTTTTTTTTCTTGCTGTGTCTGTGTCAAAATCTTGGAGCGACACAAGTTCGATAATTTCTCGGGATTTTTTTTGCCCCAGATGCGACGCTGTAGATAACTGCTGACCGACTTTAACATAACAAAAATGCACGAGGAGTAGTATTTGAGAACCGGGTAAGCTTATCCAGCAGAGTTTATTCAATTATCAATATTAATTGGTTTATCAGAGCTTTTTAAAAATTGCATACAAAAATCAGGGGTGGTACTTCAATTGTTTTTAGTAGTATATATATATAAACAATTTTGTAGCTGGGGAAACAAGCGCATGCTAACAATTCCTCTGCCATTATACCAATGACTTGGCTTATGTATACACTGAATTAACCTTGTTCCCTGCTATTATTACAGGACATGTTTTCTACATGTATTAAATAAATCTTGTATTCTATATACCTTCATTAAACGAACTTTTTTGTATATATCAAATGTATCCTGCATTTTGTGTATAAAATGAATCTAGT